>LJJS01001656.1:104805-163429 GCA_001447215.1 Diaporthe aspalathi
GTTATTCCTTTTCCCCACCACCCCCTGTTCGTTTCCGCTTCGAAACAATCCGTCAAACGGGAACTGTGTGTGGCGTTACGGGGCCAAAAAAGAGAAGAAAGAAAGAAAAGGTTCTGGAATCCACGAGGTGTGTGGGTGAGTCGAGTGGGTTGCGCCGACGCCAGGAGGTTGGAGGTTGGGAAGCCACGACATGCATGTGCTGTGACACTGACGTGCCGGGCGCGTGTGTCCGCTTGGGAAGAAGCTGAGAGAATGAATTAGGTTTGCTGCTGGCTGGGTTGCATCGGCGGGCTCAGACTGAGGCAGAGTGAGCGGGCACACACTGGGCATGGCGGGAGAGGTATGGAGGAGTGTCGGGGTGTCGGCGTAGTAGGCGTACAGATGGATGGATAGATAGATATGCGTGCATAAAGACATGAACACAGGCTGACAGCTGACGGTTGTGTTTCCATGGCAAACCCGAGTTAAGGAATGGCTCGTGTCTGATGTTCGCTGCACGCTATGATGTGGTTTGAGCGATCACCTCGAATGATCACCAAGGGGTCTGAGTTGGGAGCGGGCCGGATCGCGGCTAACCGCAGTTTGGGGCTCACACACACGGACAAGACGCATGAATTCACCATGGGAACATTGATCACCGAGGGAACAGGCTCGAGGATGGGCAGAATGTAAGCGTGTTTTGCAAGGGAGATTTCTCCCTGCTGTTCGATTCAAGCAGTTTGGTATCATAGCTTCGTGAGGTACTGCTGACGACCTCGGCAGCCACAGGCTGGAACAAAAAAACCCCCCCCCCCCCCCAAATTAAGTCTTCCTCCAGCGCCTCCTTCCCTTCCGGCCCTGGGCAAACAAGGCGCGACGACCTCGACCTCATTCTTTCTTCCGAGGCTGTCGTCTATTCCGGCAGACGAACGAGAAATGATACTGCTGGTGTTGCAGAGGACATAATGAATGAATGTCCGACGCCGTGATGCCAATGCATGTTTTCGGTCCAATGATGAAAAAGAAAAAAAGTCCATGCGAATTCTCAGAACGCTTAACCCAGGAGCCTTTGTTGTGCTCTCTCTCAACGCCGCCAAAAAAAAGACAAAGCAAATCCCATCCGACGACTCCAAATTAGTAGGCGTGATGGGCCCTCATAGTTGTAGTTTTCCGGTGAGCTTGATGCTCATTCTCCTCCGCGCGGCATTGAAACTTGACATTCTCTTGCCGGTTGTGGCGGTTGTGTTGGTGCTGGTTGCGGACAGGGGCGACATCGGCGAGACAGGCGACTCAGCGAGTTCGCCGGTTGGTGTCCGTGCGACGGACAACAACTTCTCGTTCCTCTCGATCCTCTCGTTCCTCATGGCGACGCGGACTATCTCATCGTAAGTAACCGCGGCCGAGTGGGGTTGTGGTGGTGGCCTCTGCGGTGGTGGCGGCACGGCGAACCCGGCGGCGTCCTCCGTCGGCTCCTGGCTCATCTCCTGCGGTGCCTCGCACAACGGCTCGCCGAGGATGCTGCGCTTCGATGGCGACGTCGCCAGGGGCACATGCTCCTGGGACGTCGACAGGAACGCCTGGTTCATCCTCGGGGTGCTTCGCCTCTTCATCAGGCTCAGTGTCCTCGCCACGCCCTTGAACATCTTGGTCGGCGTCCTGGGGGTCTTGGGGCGGTCGTCCTCCTGCTCTGCCTCCTTGGGCTCCTGGAGCACGTCTAGTGAGTAGACGCTGCCGTTGGCATAGGGGTCGATCTGGAGGAAGGCCGGTTTCGTCTTCTTGATTGTGTTGTGGGTGGCTGGTGGCTGCATGCTGCTGCTTCGAGGGGGGTGGGCTGCCCGTGTTGGCTTGGTCGAGACCGAGTCGGAAGACGTGCTGGTGACAGACATGCGCCGCCTCTTGACCTCGACGTCAGACTCCTGTGCGAGCGATTGTCTGGCCAGGTCCATGATGGTCTGCCGCCTCTCGAACGAGGTGGGCGAGATGGACCGGCGGTTTTGTGGCACGTCCACGACCGACGGCTTCCCCGAGAAGATGACCGACACGACCCTGGCGGTGACCTCATGGCTCCTCCGGTTCTTTGCCGGCGAGGGGCAGACATCGTCGCTACTTGAGTCGTACTCGAAGTCCGAGAAGTCACCGGCGGTGGAGGAAGCGTCCTCCTCCGAGGACATGTACTCTTCGTGGGGTGTCTGTGTGAAGCTGGGCGGGTCTGGCATGGTCAACTTGAGGCCGACCAGGTTGTCAAGCAGGCGTGATGCTCGGAGGGCGCTCTTCTGGGGGAGGACCGGGGCTTGTTCCTCTGGCTGCTGGCCGCCGCGCTGGCTGGGCTTTGTGGGAATCATGACCTGGTCGTCCATTGTGGCATATGTGTTGGAGTGAACGGAATCGGAAGAGGCACGGCTGTGGGAGGGAGTGCTGGATGTGTAAATATGGACTCGGCCGGCGGGCGCGCTGGGGAGAGCTTCGATATATGAAGGCTCGGCCGCGTGGCGATCAGCATTGGGCCGGTGCACCTCCCTAGGTGGGTACTGGGGCTCCACCAGGGACATGTCGGTGGAGAAGACGGTGAGGTTTGTTTCTTTCTGGGGAGGGGCCAGGGTAGACAGGTTAATCTGTGTCGCGGACAAGGGAGTATATGAGAGACAATGTCTTTTCGGTAAAAAGCAGGCCTGTGTCCAGCGACTGCTACGTCAATGGGGGAGAGCGGCTGTTCTTGTATGCCAGCTGTGGGGTGTCTTGACCTCTGGAGAGCTGGTCGAATTTGGGAGAGATATGAAAGGGGCCCCTGGTGGCAGAATGTTCCGAGATATGGGAGAAGGGGGATGTTTTAACGAGTTGGCCGGTCAGGTCTAGGAGTCCGGAAGTGTGTGTGAGAGGGCAGCGCAGGAGGACTCACTCACACATACCACACACCACACACCAGAGCAGACAGACAGACGCTGGGAAACGACAAGGGAAGCGGGCATATCCCTGAAAATGGAGATACCCAGCTAGCCCATGTCGGTGGTCCCCTGAAGTCGAGGTGGGGACGCGCTGGGGCAGGGGGGCTGGAGCGCAGGCCCTTGTCCCTGCTAGCCACGCACCACGGTCCCCTTCCTTAATTGCCCTCATAATATGGAACGGAGCCAAGCACTGGACGGAAACGGTGACTTACACGCCTCGCCCGGGAATGGGTTTGTGTGTCCCTCTCCCGTATTGCCAGGCCAAATACGGTACATAGTAGATAACCCTGGGTGGACAGGCTGACAAGGTCAAGTCCGACTTGCTGCGTGCGCCATACGCAGACATCCCATACAAACCCACACCCTCTCTTTTTCGATGCGTGTGCGTCTGTCTCGTCGATGCATGCATGCATGCAGGTTTCAAGTTCTCAGTACGCGCCACCAAGGGATAACAACCTGCACTGGACTGGAGGCCATCCTGTCGCCAGTCGTGGGCTCACAGTTTCACAGCCCCAGTATGTATTCGATCTACGTCCAGGATGCACAACCCGTGTTGTGTCGAGTCGACGCACAAGAAACAGCTCCGGTCGAGGGAGGGCCCCAAGTCGGCGTCGAGCTCTCTCACCTGGCCGAGGTCGCCGTGGTCCTGCCACGGAAGATCCTGTCTCGGCACGACGGACTGACTGACAGGACTGACTACTGACTGATTGATCGCTTGCGGTCGCCTGGAGGCAGCGAGCCAAACGGTGTTTCAGGTAGAACAAGGCCGCCCGAGGATGATTTGCTCGGCGGATACCACGACACGGCCTATCTTGGACGTGGGGAATTTTAGCACTCTGATCCTCGGAGCGCTGCTTATTAGCCTTTTTGGGTCACCTTTCTTCTCAGGTCAGACTAATAAAGCTGGCCGGTGGGACAGGAGCGCATCACCATCGATGGGATGACCGAACTCGTTGATTGTTGATTTGATCATCACCTCGACCGAAGCCAGGTCAGGCCCGGTCAACTGGCGTCCAGTTGGTGAGCACAGAGCACTGGCGAAACATTTCAAGAAACGAGAACGGCCTCACCGACGTCGTCATAGCATCTTCAACCTGCTCGAGGCTTGCAGCTTGTCACTCGTCCGTGACAGCTTCTGTTTCCCGCCCTGGCATGCTCGAAGCGAGGAGATCCGATGCATTGCGCACATCCATGAATGCCCAGACCCGGCCGTATGGAGGGGGGGCTCGCCCCGTCTCTTATCTGGGGGCCACCACTACCACCACCACCAGCCCTGGAGCGTTTCCTCCCAGCGGCCCACCGTTTTCCCTCTCCAGCCATCGACCACCCATGAAGCGCCCCCAGCCGCTGATCCGGCCAGGGTGGCACAGGAGACGTGAGATGTGTGCAACTATGGCTGTCTGGCCTGTCTGGTTGCTGTGGCCCCTTCCTCCCATCTCTGGATCGATTGGCAGGGTCCTCAGCACCCTGGGGACCTTGGGGGATGCGCATAGTATCTTGATTGGCCGGGCGGTGCTGCCCAACCAGTTCGCTCACCCATCCAGGGCCGATGCCTTCACGCCCTCGCTACCAGTGACTGGCTGGATGGCTGGATGGCTGGATGGCTGGCTGGTTGGGTTGCTGGCTGGCTGGGTTGCTGCGACATGGGGCCGACAGGTTCAGCAAACAACCAGCTCTCCACGCCTTCTTCCACTTTTGTCCAAAAGCATGATTTTTGTTCGCCACCCTGCCCGGCAGTTTATTGAGCATCGCGTCAAGTGCAACACGATGGCGACGGACATTGAGAAATCCGAAAAGGGCCTTCTATAGTGGGTCCTCTCTGCTCTTCCGAAATTGGACAGGTCCGTCGCAGCTCGCTTGGCCCCTCATACATATGTAAGATGGGCAGACGCTCAACTGGCATTGTCTTGTGGCTTACATGCATGCGAGAAAACTCGGCCGACCACGCCGAATCTGGGGTTCGGAAGACCATCCCACGGCGCCAATTGCGCAGCGCATGCAGCGAAGGCGCCCAGCTCGTACTAGAGTATACTATGGTACACGCAGATAACGGAAAGCTCTCAACGGCGCCGCCCCTGTCACCAGAGAGCCTAGACCTGCAACATGCAGAGCGCACAACTCCTGCCAACACCTGTACTGCCAGAACAACTGGCCGGAGGCAGGATTCCACGGCTTTGTCTGTCGTATAATGAAAACGGGATCCGAGTGTCCGACACGGAATGTTGACGATGCAGTGGCCCTCGGACTATGTCATCCAAGAGAATCGAATCTCAATCGAGTTTCGGTAAAGAACCGAATCAGGCCAGAGAAAACCCAGCAGCGCCACACCAAATCGAAATGAGCTGGTGATCAGTGCTCAGGCAGATGCAGATTACCATCCTGCCTGGAGCCGCTGGCACAAAAACCCATGTTTATTTATACGGCTTGCCGCAGTTGCCGCCCTGCCATTGCGCAGCGGAACGGCCGCTTCCCGAGCTCAACTTCTCAAAGTTGGTCTGACCTTACCATCGCGTCCGCCCTACTCAGCCTCTGTAATCTCTCATTCTCAGCCTCCGGTGCCGTCTTCGACATCAGCTTAGCTTATTGTACGATCAAGTGGGTGCCTTTTCAGCACAAGCGAGTGCCCGTGGGGTTCCGAGCTGTGGGTGGATGCGTAGCGTGCCCGGGGCTGCTACTGGCTGCCGGGGCCGATGGCACCTCGAGATGGTTGCAGTAGAGGCTGAAGCGGCCGTGCATGAGCCAGTCAGAATGCATACTGGCACACACTCCCCTTTTCACAGGCAGGACCGTCACAAAATGCGGCTTGCATATGATAGTGTGCCATGGTGGGATGGTGGGATGATGGGACGGCCGGATGCCTCCCTCACCGCACCGCCGCACCGCAGCGAGCAGGCAGGCGGCCAGACCAAGGCCCGGTCGCGTCGAGTTCCTTTCCCGCCGGTGTCTGAATGCCCTCGGTCCACCCACGAATCAGCGCCTCGAATCGTCCCGAAATCAGCCATCGTCACCTGCCAAAACCCATGGCGCGAAAATCTGTCGATTTGCGAGAAACCCAATGTCGGCTGTCAGATTTGAGCACAGCCAAAGCGGGGCCCGCTACTCCTGTCCATCACTATCACCATCATCTCTATCCGATAGATCTCCGTCTTGCGCGACGTTCGGGCAATGACCACTTCTGGCGTGCCCCCTTTTCTTAGGGGCTCCACCGCGCCGCGTTCCCAGAAAGAACATTCGATGGATGCCCCAGATTTTGGAGGCCACTGATCCCTGCCCGGCATTGTGCGTCCTGTGGGAATGTGACCGCCAAGGGGGCTCTGCACAGCAGGCCAATCAGAGGGGTGAGACATTGCTCCCGCTCAGAGGGCGGATCTCTGACAGTTCCCACCGCACACGGACCTCCCCATTCCGCTTCAGGTTCGACGGCTCGGTTCGAGGTTGTCCATCATCAAACCTGTCAAAAACACTTCTCAAACAGCATCTGAACTACAGTACAGACGGCCGGCCGGATGTGTAAGCATATTATTTTCCTCCGATCACCAGCCCTCGCTGCCGGGACCACAGCCATGGTAACCTCCTGTGGCTGTCGAGAACCGTGGTACCGCGCTGCTCATCCGAGCCCCCGCCCAAAACCTACACCACGCAGCGCAGTGCTCAGTCTCTCTCTCTGGGCATGGAACCGCAGAACAGACCGCGATGCGGGCTCAGCCTTGCTCCATGCATTGCGAAACGGAGAGAGCTGCCGCTCTGGCGAATGGCTGCCAGGCTCGACGACCGTTTTGCGCGCCGTGGGGAAACATAGGCGCCCCGGCGTCCGACAGGGGGGAGTGGGTGTGCATATTCGATTGTTCTTGAGTGAAAAATCAAGGTTTGCTACCATCTAACTTAGAGTTCTGATGGTGGTTGCAGCGCCCTTGGGGGACGGCCTTGAAGGCAATTGCGCGCTGCCGCCGTCATCCTGCAGTAGTGGGCTAAGCGAATCGGCCGTGGCTATGGGCATCAAGGGCATTCAAGCGATATGAGACCCTGATTGTGACTCTGGCTCGGGCTTCTGGCAGCCTCGGCCCTTGCTGGCCTCGTCGGGCCACGTCGACGGCGTTGGCGTGATGATGCAGACAGAATGCCCGCCCTGTTTGGACTGGCATGTGGTTGCGCTGACCGACGGAATACATCATCATCGTTCAGATGCCCGACCCCGGCCCTCGAGCGAGGCGTGCTGATTGAACAACCCTGAAGCTGTGTACGGGATATGCAGGCTTTCAAGATCTGGAGGAGGCAATTCGCCATACGGAGAGCACCTACAGCAGTCCCACATGCCGACCATGTCGTCATCGCTTTGCTTGGCCCACCCAAGCTCTCATCCCTGTCGATGCGCTACTCGCTCACCACCAGCTCCAGCATGGGTCCCCGTCGCGCGACTCAGTGCCCGCCGCCGCCAGCGCAAGGCCGGCCTGCAGGACTGACACCTGCCACACTTCACCAGCCGCAGGTGGCTGGGGAGCAATCAAGCCAAGCGCGGCTGAATGGCGCAGTCTCTAAGGTACGTACCTCTGCATATTCCACGATGCCCGCCGCAGTTGCAGCCCGCACGGGACGGGCGAAGGAGGCTAAGCTTAATTCTATATTTGGACTACTTCCCAAGCTTCGCGGTGCCCACTCTGCCACCGCTTAGATTTAAGCTGGCTTTTGGCCTGCTGCTTAGCCAACTCTACACTATGTGGCAGTATCATTCAGCCGCGATCATCAGCTGGGAGCAGGCCAGCGAGCGAGCATGGTGAGGGGAGTGCAACAAAATGCCACGCCCGTTGACGATCATCATCAGGTGAACATGCATTTTGAGTTGGGGAATTCCGAGTCATACCATCCCGACCACACATAGCGCTCG
This sequence comes from Diaporthe aspalathi, assembly GCA_001447215.1. Classification (NCBI taxonomy): domain Eukaryota; kingdom Fungi; phylum Ascomycota; class Sordariomycetes; order Diaporthales; family Diaporthaceae; genus Diaporthe; species Diaporthe aspalathi. Next base: position 112,609 of record LJJS01001656.1, read on the forward strand.
CTGCCTGTCGCGCAAGCCATCGGCCGGCGGGTAAGCGAGAGAGCGCACAAGCAAAACAGCAAGAATGTCCACATCCTCTTGCCTGGTATACAAACGCCAGAAGCTTCTCGGCAATGCCTAGGGTCCCCGCCATCAGCCTTACTTGCGGGCTGCGGGCAGATGATCAAGCCCACGAGATCGCGGTGGCGCTGCGATTGGGCTGCATGTCATCACAGTCTTATGCAAAGCACCATCCGTGATGCGCCATTGTGGGATGTGGGTTTGTGGGGGAGAGTTTGGTCGTAGGACTCCCGCCAGAAGTCAAGTCGGCTATCCGGGCCAGCATCATCGCCAGCCCCTAGCGCCGCCGCCGCCGCCAGACAGGCGCGAACTACTGAGATGCTGGCGCCCGCTGCGATCTCAGCTGCATGAATCGCACCGCCCGCCTCGCATAAGCATTTTACCCACCGCCGAGTGCCGTGCCTAGCATTGGCGCTCTGGCCTCGGTCCCGATGCAAGTGATCATGCAGGACAGGACAGGAGTGCCGGCGGCCGACGTTGCTGATAAGAATCTGACGCCCGATACTGATGCTTTCCGCTAAGCAAGCGAGCTTGCGCAGGTCGGTCGTGGGCCAGGCGAACTTGGATATCACGTGTTGTGTTGTGGTGGTGGTGGTGGTGGGGAAGGAGAGAAGCAAACCCGACAGCGCAGAGCAACCGGCGCCATGCAACCATGATGGGTAACAGCAGGGCGGCGAAGCAAGAGAGGACGATGCCGAAGCACCCGAGGGCAACCCTAACCTCGGGCATCAACAGGATGCTCTGGCCTCCGAACTCTGTTCGGGACATATGCATATATTATACGGCCTCCGAGAATAGAAGACGGCCAATCGATCACAGTCGGCCTCCCCCCGGGCCAGCCCCAGCGTTCCCCCGGAGCGCGCCGGACATGCGCTGTTGACCAGATGGGGTCTTCAGGGTTTCATCGGGGCGCAATAAGGCAAAAAAGGAAAAAAAGGATGAGGAGCTCGACTTTGGGGTCGAACTAGCAACTCGCACATTATGCAAGTTTGGGGGAATAATGTAAAAAACACACACAGTGAGGACTTTTCACAGTCAGCTCCGCCCTGCGAGCGGGATTTCGAACACTCAAAACCCGGCCGCTGAGGACTCCTACAACAAAAAGACATGAAGAAGATGTCCATAATGTCCAAAATGTCCAAAAAAGGTATTGAGACGGGAATTGAGCCCGACGTGGGGGTCGAACTAAGCCGGATGTTAATGATCATGTTCGGATGCGGTGTACAGTTCTCAGGATGTATTCTCTTACCCCACAACCTTGAGATTATCTTTCAGAACACGAGGCCCATTAAGAGTCTCACGCTCTACCGATTGAGCTAGCCGGGCGTCTGGTGAGGACACTTTGATCGTTGGGAGCCGGTCCGGAAACCGCCCTATATCTGTGTGTTGTGCGGCGGTCACGCGTGACACGCTGCAGGTTTTGCGGCGCCAATCCCGATTAGCCTAAATCTGGACGCGACTGACCAATCCGGTGTAGTGCTTCATACTGGGGCCACCCTCTGGGAGGTGGGAGGTGGGTGTGGAGCGCGGTTGGCAGGGTGGATGTTTTGGTGGTTCGTCACGACAGGCTTGATCGGGCACAGAGGGGTCGTCGCCCAGTCGTCGCGTATCAAGATACCGTGTCCAGAAACGCATGGGCGCAGAGTTTTTCCTTCTCTCCCCTCCTCCTCCTTTACACTACACCTTCGCGACTCCCGCGCAAAGAGCGGTGACGAACAAAAACATCTATCCCGCCCCGTACTTTGGTTAATTATGGTGGTGGTGTGGGCCTCTCGCCGAACAGGTGGTGAGGATCCAGAAGCTTAGCGCGTTCAGTCGACATGATCGCACAAACTCCCATGCACGAAAAACCTGAAAGTACTGGGAGGAATTCCTGGTTGGCTATAAGCTACCGGTACCTTTGGTGGCCTCGCGGTGGGACAGCGTCTCGTGAGGCTCGGGGGGGGGGCGGGGCAAATAACGGCCGGTTATGTGAAACCATGCTATGGAAAGGCGACCTGCTTGGCTCCTGAGGAAACTCTACTCTCCTGGTGAGTTCTCAACATACTCCTGGAAGCCACCTACCAGGCCTACATAGTACGTACGTACGTACTTTCACAAGCCACAGGGTTCAGACTTTTTTTCCCGCCTTTGGGGGTCCCATGGGGACGTGCCAAACCCACCGCTCCCCCTTGCAAACCGCCGGGGACAGCCGACCACGATGAGGCTTGGTGGAGAGATGGGTCCATCTTCGGGATCGCCAGACTGACTCGTTTCTTTTGCTGCAGCCTGCAGCTCGGAGGTTTTTGCATGGTACTGGAACTGACTGATTCCAGACCGGGATGCGCAGAGCCGGCTCCCTGCGATACGATACGGTCGTGACGGTCTGGCAGAAACGGTCAGTCGCCTCTGAGGTGGGCCCCCCGGTTGAGAGGGACAGCAGCTTGCGAGAGGGAGAAAGATCGTCGCCGTCAACCCAGTTTGCCGCCCCCCACCCCACCCCTGGTTCCTGCCGCAGACACCCTGAGCACCTGACATGCCGCTCTTCAATTTCACCTGCATCGCCCGCCCACACGTGTGTGTGTGTGTGATGTGGCTGATCGACGGGGCTGACGAGTTATCACGGACAGCACTGCTTCCGGGCGAGTCGAGCGACCATCATCATCACCGCCACCACCACCACCAGGCTGGACATTGTCCCCTCCCAGCTCCACACAAGGCGGAACGTTCAGCCTCGCCATCCATCCAGCCAACCGCTGCCCGCGACTACCACTCCCCCCCTCCGCCCGTCTTATCCCCTTGGGAGAAAAACCTCTTGGCGCTGTCCCTGCCTTGGCTCTGCCAGGCCCAGAGGACCCCACGTGTTGTCGCCGGCGACTGCTGCTCGCCCGGGACTGACTCGACGCGGTCGCTCTGCCCCCCCTCCCCCCACGACGCGCCGCCGGTCCGAGTCGCGGGAGGGTGTACGAGCTAGATATACGAATGGGCAGGGCGGATAATCAGTACACTATGTAGTAGGGCTTTTCAATTTCATGACGGGAGGAGGGCCCTCCCCCGTCCCCCCCCCTTCGCGACGTCGCATCAAATGAAGAAGGATCAGCACCGCAGCCCGCCCCCAATCGCGAATGGGCTCAATCCACAAAAAAGTGCTCATCAGCTCGACATTGCGCCATCGGGCGCGACGTGTGGGGTCCCCGTCGTACTCTCGTCGCTCGCCTGGCCAAGATAATCTTATATCCGGACTCGTCTAATCACGTTAATCAACGCCCACACGGGCTGGCACGTGCCCCCCCCCCGGCTGTTCCCTTTTGGGTGGGATACTTCGTTCTCTCACAGGTAAAGTAGCTGCTGGTTGGTGGTGGCCCTTGAACGGTGGGTGGGTTTCCTTTTTCTGCTCTTGACCAACTCCGGACCCATCATGATGACAGCAATGTGGGTAGAGGCACGTACGATGTTTCTCTGCTTGAAACATTTTTTGCTGGGCTGCCCGACTCAGTGCATGACGGGATAAGTATAGCGGTTGGCGCCTGTCCTGGTAAGGCTGAGCCCGTCTCAGATATAACATCGCCGAGAGACCCCCCGGTGCACTCCACGGGGGGGTTCTGGCAGCCGTTAGTTGACAGCTGAAGGAACCATGCATGATAATGCGGTTAATATTGCATGACTATTTCTGGACAATGCTCCCCGAATAGTATCCTCGGTCAGATACGAAAGCAACGACCGTTCACGAGCACTCACAGGGCTCGGGTGCTGTTGGCTCAACCGACCGGACCAAGTTTCGTAGACTTCCCACTGCGGGAGCTGCTCATTTTTTTTTGTCTACGAGAGTCATCGCGACTCTCAATGTCCGCCAAATCTCACTTGATTGGGTTTTGTATATGTTTGAGCGCAGCCGCAGATGTTGGCCCGGGCGAACTATCCAGCGATACTCCACGACAAGTGCTCAAGAGTACGTTGGTAATAGAGATCATTCATTCACTCGCACGTGGGGGGCAGAGCATGCTTCATGATGAAATTATCATGGATTATGAAGGTGACAGCGCTTGGCTGCGTAACTATCGCGACTGCTGAAATGAGGCCTCGTCGAACACCTAGCGTACCATAGAACATCGGCTGGACGCGAAGATGCTAACGAGGAACTGGACTACGAGAGCGGTGGAGGATGATGGCTGTTTGAGGACGGTGAGCCTGGCGTAAGATATGACGAAACGTCGGTGCTTGTGTGAGCTCAAGTCTCCAGCTCTTTGTGTGTGTAGCTTTAAGTGAAGTATGGTGGCTTGCAAATTCAAAGTGTGAAGAATCAAAGATAGCATGATTTACATATTATCTCCAGTGACCTCGATGACTATGGTGATACGGAACTAGTAGTTATTGGCTCCTGGTGCTTGTTACTGCAATGCGGTGGTTGATATCTCCAAGGAACTGACCAATTCTTTCTGGCTGGCAAAGTCTGGTTCCTTTTCTACTTCTAAGTTAGACTAGACACCTTTGGAAAGTGTCTTCCCCTCAGACTCAACAGCAATCCATGAAAGCAGGTACAATCCGAATCGCAACCTAAAAGCTCAAATTTGGCCACATCAGCCACCAAGGCCTTTTGAGAAGCTCAACCGCTACCAGTGACCTAGCACTATGGGTATGTAGGGACTATGGGTATGTAGGGGAGCTTCTAAGTTGATATATTCCAATTCGATGCTCACTACGCCAGCTGGCTACCTCTGTAAGGCTTATATAACTACAAGTGATTGTCACTTACATATCTCCAAGAGTCCTCTTGGGATTACATAGTAAATTCAATATCGCCGCTACCATTCTCAATATAGAAAAAGAGTCGTATCTGGTAAATTGAGCGGAAAGTGTTTGCTGCATGATCCGATCCGCCGGCATCTCAGTCTTGTTACAATTTGGCGTGGTGCGAGTCACGAGACGTGGTCAAGAAGGGCTGGACAAGGCTAGGAAAGGCTTGCTGCCATGCTGTCAGACCAGAAAAGACGCCGTCAAAAAATGGTCCATCTTAGAGCAGAGAGGGGGGGGGGTTGGGCGGCAAACCAAACAACTGCAGCTCTTTTTTTTCTTCCTTTTTTTTTTTTTAAAAAAAAAAGAAGTACCTTGATCACTAGGCTCATGGGAAGTGCAGACACTAGAAGTTATTGGACTTTTTCCAAGCCTTAAATTAAGGCTGTGGCCACGTAGCTCCTCCTTCCCACAGCCAGTCCAGTCAATCACAGCCTCAAAACAACACAGAAACACTCCCACAGCTGCCCGAGGCGATACATCCCCCCAAAATCTCTTCCACCCTCCACTCGCCCTTTTCACGCCTTGTTCCAGCCCTTCCACACTTACCCGGAATCTCTAACCAATACCCACACCTTGCCCACCACCCGAGGACCCCTCCTCCATCGCCATGGGCACGCTCTGCGACTTCTGGTGCGGCTTCTTTGTCAACATTGGGCTCTTCCTCCTTGGCCTTGTGATCGGGACCAAATCGCAGGAACCAATGAGTAAACTACCACCTCGTCACAACCCTGCAAGGCCTCGTCCAAACATGCCACCAGCCCCTGCAGGCCACCACGCACCGATCGATCCATAGCCACCGGCGAACGCTCCTCAACCGGCGAACGCCCCTCCCCCGCCCTCGCACAGCGACGTGGTTCCATGCGTTGCATATGGGACCAAAGATCTCGAGACCATTCGAGCCCGCCATCCTCCCAAGCGTTTTCTGAACCTTGCCGTACCAACCGACTCGCCCGTCGAAGCGGCGTACCTTGCTGCCGCGACCGCCGTCATTGGCATGATTAGAAACTTCGAGGATGAAACCAACCCTCACTTGCTCGTCGCACGTACCGCACAGGCCATATCCACCGCCGCCTCTCTGACACACTCGCATGGCGCCTTGCTTGCCGCGGTGAACGCAATGGAGCTCACCGCCCTGTATGAATACGAGAGTGAGAACAACATGCCGGACCTTGACCAACAAGAAGCAGGTCAGAGATTGTGCAATATGGTTGATACCGCTGTTCGACGAGCATTGCCTCTTGTACCGGCTTCGAATTCCGCAGTTCCGCCTCACCAAATGTTGGAATTGGACGAAACCTACCGATCCCAATCTGTTGCGCTGGTATGGGCTAAAATGCCACTGGCGCAAAGGACTGTTATGGAAACCCTCATGATGAATCGCCATATCGTTCCACGATTGCAGCAGTAGGCCCGGTATGCCCTCCATGTCCTAGCCACAGAGTGTGGTCTAAACAAACACATACTGGCACGACACAGGACAGCCCATCCGACACGTATCTGCCCATCGGCGCCGCATGCTCCCGACCGCGTTCACCATGTATGTTATACGGAACACACTCGAACAGTGCCCATCGCCGTCCACTGTCTCCGAACAACACGCGAGGAGACACTCCTTTTTCAAAGGCTTCCCACCTGCAGCATTCTACCAAACCAGATTTATGGGCGAAGGGATTGTGTATTGACCACACGCATTCATGAGATCTCTTGTCACCGGTTACTGCCTAGGAAAGGCTTCTGGAAGCTTGTGATCTTCGTGGTCTCTTCGGAGATTCTGGGAGCTTGTGACGTCTGTTGGGTGTTAGAGAAGAAGGATGAAGGTCTCGCCAGGGACTGAACATTCTTATAGTTGAACATTCTTATAGTTGAACATTCTTATAGTTGAGACTAGCTCGAATTTCGCCGTGTGATTCTTCGCTAAAGTGTAAGTTGGGCAACGCGGCTTCCAGACGGATCTTCCACTTCCACCGACAACAGACGGACTCTTAGCCACTGCCGAGCGGCGAGTGCGCCTCTGTCCTCAAGAGTTTCCGTTGGAAATACCCCTCCAACTTCCGAATATAACCGCAGCCTCATCCACGAACACTCTGAGCATTCCGAGAGGGCTATCTACTGTAGCAATGCCCTGTGGGTCTGTGCGTTGGCGCCTTCCTGACACCTTGGGCTGCTCGTGTTGACGGTTTTAGTCTTCGCGCGGCTCGAAGCTGGTCTCGATTAGCCTCGTTACGAAGCTGTTGCCAGCGGGCCCGAAAACCAGCCGTTGGGCTGGGGCTGGGGCTGGGGCTGCTGGTGTCCGCCGCCACCGCCGCCGACCGCCGCCGGGCGCCGCCGGGTCCCCACCGGCCGGGGCTGACCAGGCCTCCCGGACCTGGCCCGCGAGGGACGGGCCCCAGAGGGCGACGAGGACGGCCAACGCCGCCACGTTGGTCACTGTCCCGGCCCAGCCGCCGCTTTCGCCGCCTTCGCCGCCTCTGCTGCCCCCTTCGCCGCCCCCTTCGCCGCCTCCGCCGCCATCTCCCGTGTGCGCGTGCGTGCGTGTATGTGTGTGTGTGTGTGGGCGTGCGCGTGTGTGTTGGTAGGGTCTCGTATGAGAGGTAGCAAATAGGTGTTTCTTTGTTGTTCGTGGCTTAAAGCTGTCTAGCGGGCGTTGCGGCGCTCGTCTTATGCCAAGGCAGGCTGTGGATGGCGCCTGCCGAGAGTGAGAGAGAGGGTGAGAGAGTGAGAGAGTGAGAGAGAGGGTGAGAGGGTGAGAGGGTGAGAGGGTGAGAGGGTGAGAGGGTGAGAGGGTGAGAGGGTGAGAGAGTGAGAGAGTGAGAGAGTGAGAGAGTGAGAGAGTGAGAGAGGGTGAGATGGTGAGAGAGGGTGAGAGGGTGAGAGAGAGAGCGTGTGTCGGGCTGAAGAAAAGAAGAAGAAAAGAGGAGAGAAAAGGATCTGGTGTTTGGATTGTTTTGTTTTGACATTGCCCAGAGGGCCTTGCGACTTCCTGTTCCTCCCAGACAGACAGAAAGAAAGAATGAACTGCTGGCGCCGGGGGAAGGAGCCATTGGAAAATGGCATGAGTCGATGCTCCGCTGCCTCGTGAGGTGGGCCTGGGCACTTGCCCGTACCTGAGCCGGGGGCTCTCCTGCCAGGCGGGCAGGATGGGAGTTGGCATTTTGGGAAGGAAGGTCTCCCCCAAGAGCTTAGAAGCCTGAAGGAGCTCTAGAGGCATCTGTGGTCCTCGAGGGTGCGGGAATGGGTGGTCTGGCCGGCCCTGTGAGGGTTGGGATAGCACAGGCGAGGATGCAGCCCATTTCCTATCAATGCATTGTGAGCGATGGGCGCGGAGCTGACAGCTTTAGAGGCAGACTGAGTTGTGACTTGAAATAGCTTATAGTTCTGCTTTGTGACTCGAGGGTGGTTTGGTGACTTTAGGACTTGTTGACAACCGGGGGGACTTATTAAGGGCTAATGTTAAGCTACGTCAGAGTCAAAGCCTCAAGAAAACAGAGGAATTAGACTTATCGTGGTAGGCCTATGCAGAAAAGTTTCTCTTTCTTCACATGCTGACCAGTTCCAATGGGCAGCCTACACAACTAACTGCCTGGGTGGACATGCAAGGTTTCCTCTATTACAGGCACTGGCTGTCAAGCAGGCTCATCCTGATATCACCAGCATGCTTGAAGTAACTGCCACCTAATAGGGGTCAGTGAAAAGTAAAGATGGCTTTGGTAGCTGCAGCGTGATACAGGAAGAGCAGGACATAGGGGAGTCGTCACACCAGCATAGCAACATAAGTAGACAGGCAAAGGCGTGACATCCACATCCAAGGAAGGGCTGCACCCTCATGTGAAGCTGAAATCAGGGTGGCAACAAAATAAAAAGTAAAGCAAGTCGGGTTCGCAAAAGAAAAGACAAAAAAAGTCGTGTTGTAGCTACAACTGGTTTCGATCCAGCGACCTCCGGGTTATGAGCCCGGCGCCTTGATGGTTGTTAGCGAAATGTTACAGATGATTTTTTACTGATTGGCAGTTGACTCACTCTTCCCCTGAGCTATGTAGCTGTTGCAGGAACACATTAATCGGCAATTCAAGTATGGGGGGTTGGGAAGCAGAAAATTTCTTCGAGTGAGTCACAGAAGTCGGTTCGCCGGGAATCCCGCTTCCGGCAAGCCTGCCGACCGCTCGTCATCCAATCATACCCACTTCTCCCCATGTCCTCAAGCTTGTGGGCTCTGACGTACACGCCCTCCTCCTGGTATCACATCACCACCGCACCGGAACGAGAATGCAGTGTAGACATTCAATATGCAGCCGGCTGGCTCTCAATTGTCCGCCACGGTGCTGAGCCCCGAACAGCAGGACAATTATGAAGAAGAGCCCATCCCCGGATACCCGTCTTCTCTCACAACTACCCTCTCCGCTCTCCGCTCTCCCCCCCCCTCTCATGACTTATCATCGAAAGCACCCTCCTTCCAATTCCCATGCACTGCCCCACCAGCCCCAGCAACACTTCCGCCGCCACTACCGCCAGCAGCGAGAGCCGCCGCCGCGGCTGTCTGCCCAAAGTTGGTGGCCTGTTGGTCCGCATCCGATGACCCCATGTAATACAGAGAGAAGAACACCAACAGGTGCAGCGCGACACAGTACGCCGCGAACAGGTTCCGGCTCGTCCTGGACGCCAGCACCATCCTCGTCACCGAGTACACTACCCTCTCCGGGAAGCTCATGCGCTTGTACGCCCGCGCCGACTCCCTACCCCGGAACGCCGCGAAGGGGCTGATGTTGGACTCGTAGGCTGCGCGGTACCGGTCCATCCCGCCCGACCCGCCGCCGCCCCCTCCGATAGTCACCGTCGAGGGGTTGGGGTTATTGGCATACGACGAGGATGAGGTCACCGCAGCGGTGTTGTTGTTGCTGTTGCTGCTGCGGTTGTACGACGACACGTAGCGAGTCTTCTCGTAGAGGTTGAGATTGTCCTTCTGGAGCGCAGCGATCTCCTGCCTGAGCTGGGAGACGCTGCGGTGTGTTTCTGAAAGCTCTTGTTCCAGCTGGGCGTTGCGCTTCTTGAAGCGGTCCCTTTGCGCCGTGATCATGGGTAGAATCCCCGTGCCTCCGCCCACGGGCTCGCCGCCCGAGTCTCGCGGGTGGAAGCCGCTGATTATCGAGGACGTGGGCGATGTGCGGCCACCCCCGCCCCTGCGTCCCGGCGCCATGGATGGCGCATATCTGCTCACGTACGTGCCTGCCACCGACGCCCCAGATGGGAAGGCGTTGGCTTGCTCCGATTGGATGCTCGCAAGATCGTTCTCCAGCTTCTCGTTCAGGTTTCGGGATTTCTCCAGCTCGGCGTTGGTCCGGGACATCTCCTCCGACAGGTCCGATAGCCTGCTCTGGAGGTCCTGGTGAGATACCCGCAGAATCGTCAACTCTTCACTCAGTTTCTTGTTCCGTGCCAGCAGAAGCTGCTCCAGAGTATCTCCCTTGGCTTTCGCCGCGTCCCCATTCTGGTCGTCTATGAGATCCTTGGTCTCATCATCATCGCCTGTTGAAAATTCGATGCTCTTGAGCACCTCTAGTTCTTGTTTGATATCATCGTAGTCGCTCCATCTCTGTACCTTTGCCTTCAACACGTCCCGGTCCTCCTTCAACGAGCTCACCTCCCTTTCGAGCGTGCGTAGCTTTGCATCCAGATCCCGCTTCAGTGACTCCCTTTCCACCCTCGCGGCATCCAGTTTCCGTATCAGAGACGAGTTTTCGGATCTCACGCGCATGTAACCGGGGTCGTCCTCCAGAGATGCGGCGTGTTGGCTGGGTACCTGCGACTTGGCCTGCGCGAGCTCAAGTCGCATCTGTTCGTTGCGCGCCTCGACTTCGGCCAGTCTCATGCTTGTACGTTCCAAGTCCGAGTGGACCATCTCAAGTTCGGCACTCGTGACATGGCCTCTGGCCTCATCTTCGTCATCCTCGGACTTTCCCAGGCGTTGATTGACTTCGTAGCTGGCCTTGACCTCGTTCAGCAGGCGCTCCTGGTTCTCGACCTTGTCTTCCAGGGTCTTCTCCTTTGCGGCCCAGTTGTCTTTCTTCTCGTCCAGCACCGCGATCCAGGACGATTCCACCTCCTTCACCTTGCTTTCGAGGGTCTCCTCTAGCTGCTTCCGGGCCTCCCTTTCCGACTGCAGCCTCGACTCCGTATCTTCCAGCTGTGACGTGAGCTCCGCCACAGAGCCCTGCAGGCGCTGGTTCTCCTCGGTGACTTTCGGTAATGTCTCCTCGGAGACAAGCATCGAATCGACAGCTGCTTCGAGTAGCGGGTACGGATCCGGTGCGTCAGAGAGCGACGTGTAGGCTTGGAGAAATGCCGAGTTGACCGACTTGGAGTGGTTCGTCAACAGGTCAATGAAGGTTTGGTACGCTGCCAACGTGTCAGAACTAGGCCTATGATTGCGGCGCCGTGGTTCCAATACCTTTCAGAAGCCCCTTGATCTCGGATAGCTTGGTGGCATCGTCCAGTTTCCTGAAGTCCTTGGTCTTCTGGGCCAAATCCTTCCTCTGGACAGTTGAATCCCGTTGGTATGTCACGATCTCGGACGCGGTGTTGTCGAGGCCGGAGACCAGTGTGGTCATGTCGATATCTAGGGCGTAAAGCCGTCAGCTATGCAGTCTCTGGCGTTCGAGAAATGCGTGATGAGCAGGACGTACTCCTCCATGCTGAGATGGCGGCCTGAAACTTGTTGGTAGAGTCCGCCGAGGCAGCTCCAGGCCCCAAGGGAGATTGATCAGTCGTCAGCTCGGCCATTGTTTTCGTGTTGAGGGCATGAAATAGAGGAAGGAAAGGTCGAGGGCTCAAGGGCTGGAGCTCATGACAACACGCGGGGATCGCAATGTGGGCTGGAGCACTGTTGCCGGATGCAGGTCCAGGGTGATGTGTTATTTCTGGTCTATCTGAAGTATGGAGCATGTCTGCGTCTGTTCAGCCCGGCTAGGCATGTTAAACCACAGGTACGTGCCAGCGGCCGATCTGGGGAACGTCACAGGGGTCCCTCTTCTTTTCCAGGCAGGGCAGGGTAGCTGCAGGCCGGGCCAAGCTCCTGGCGGGCAGGCAGCCGACCATACCACACAGCTCGGATTACACCCCCATCGGCCCAACCGATTACGCCGCGGCCCTCGACCCTCACCCCAGAGCTCCACGCGTACTGTCACCGGCTCTGATAATGATTACACGGTGCCTGAGATGACATGAGCGGCCTGGGAATTGGTTATGACGGCCGGGCGAGCCATGATGAAGCAAGAATCAGCCCCGGCGCACGGCGGCAAGCGGCGACTGGGCCCTTCGTGTTGCGCACGCTGCTCCAGGACGTGCCCCTGTCCGAGGACGGGGATAATGACGATGTCAAGATCAACTTCGTCGAATATCTTGGTATGGCATCCCAACTAACTCCGGCTTAGCCTTTGGCTCCTCGTTCTGACTGTTGCTACCTGCTAGGCGGCAACCTCTACATAGGCACCTCTGCCTCGGAACTCCTCCACTTCGTCCAGATCCCGCCGGATCCCGCCGACAGAACCGGCCAACCAGTCTTCATCCTCGCTTCGAGATTGCGTCCGATATTCATCGAGAGCTCGGTCGCTGGCAATGTCAAACCCGGCGTGCAGCAGATCCTCCTGCTGTCCAGGGTCCAGAAGGCATGCGTGCTGTGTAACAATACCGTCACATTCTACTCCCTGCCTGAGCTCAGCCCCGTCTTTGGGACTGTACGGGTCAAGAACTGCTATTGGATCGGAGGCTTGGATCTGAACATCGCAGGGGATGGTAATGACCATGATGACGGGCGCCCCAGCGGGGAGACCATCTTGCTGTCTCTTGCCCGCAAGATTCAGGTCGTTCGTGTTGGCGAGGATGCCAGAGTGTTCAAGGTGAGGCCTCGCGAATTGATAAGAGCTGAATGAAGCTTGCGTGTGTGTGCTGACATTGGTGAAGCAAATCGACTTCGCTGGCAGCACGATATCGGTCCGGAGAGACTCGATAGCATGCGTGGCCGATTCGAGGAACTACGCACTCTTGGATGTGACCCGTCAACTGAAAATTCCCCTGATGGCCATCTCTTCTCTCGACGATTCACAGCCGAATATGGGCCAGGCTCAAAACATTGCTGGAAATTCCGATGTTGGAATCCTGCGCAGCGCTTCTTCGGCGCAAAACAGACCTTCAAGCTCGGGCACCAATGACGGACACGGCCATGGCCGGAGCACCAGCCTAGGGAACTTCATGTCCCAGGCAATCAAGAGGCAAAACAACACTGAAGGCTACGACTCCGATCATCAAGGATCCGACACTCCGCAACGATCAGGGAGCCCCGACAAGCAATCCACCCAGGACCCGGCCGGGAAGGATAAATCCTTGCCCAGCCCTCCAGGTGGCGCGACGCAAGCTTCTAAGCCACCCTCTGCCGCTCCGGTAATCCTCAAGGCACATATCGTATCACCCACATCGGAAGAGTTCCTTGTGGTTACAGGCACTGGGCCCCATGATCCTGGCATTGGCATCTTCGTGAATCTTGACGGCGACCCCACAAGGCCTACTCTGGAATTCGACAGATATCCCAAGGAGATCGTTGTCGATGGAGGAGTCGCGGACTTGTCATCGTCACGGCCGTCCATGGGCGAAGAAGAAGAGGGTTACGTCCTCGCATCAATGACCAAGGAGTTTCAGGATGGTCTCCACAACGGTCTTGAAATACAGCGCTGGGACTTGAATGTTGGCGAGGAAGCACCTGTAAAGCATTGGCTGGAGGCACCTCCTACCGAGTCCTCCAAATCCCCAAATGATGCTAAGACGCCTCCGCTCGGCATCAAGTCGCTGATGGGCACAGAGAAATCCAACCTTCAAGAAGTCGTGGATAAGCTTTGTCAGAAGAAGTTTTCCCCATTCTCTGGCAATCGGCTTGAATCATCGGCAATTTCGCTCAGAAGCTTGGATTCTCCAACGGCCCTGTCCATGGAGCGAGTCTCCAAAGAGAGGGAACTATTCGAAAGGGACGACGAGTCCCCACTACCCGAAGGCTGGGAGGCTATGAGGAACAAAGAAGAGCAAGATTTCGCTAAGAGATTTGCCAGGACAACTTCCCGCCTCGCCGTCTGGTCTGGCAATCACATATGGTGGGCGGTCAGAAACCCATTACTCCTGCAACTTGATGCGAAGATTGAGTGCTCAGCTATGGAAGCACATGAAGCCCCTCACACCACGGAGGAACGCCGTCAGTTGTTCTCGATTCTGGCAACAATCAGAGGAAGAGATGCCAGAACCGAGCTCGAGTTTATGACGTTCAGTTATATAAAGCAAAGGGCGAGCGTGCTTCTGTTCACCAGCTTCCTGCACTCAAACGAGACACCATTCCCGCCTGAGCTGAAGGCTATGGAGGAAATCCTCCTAGACTCAAGCTTGGACCCAAGAGTGATTCTCGGCCTGATTCCAGGCTTGCGCAACGAGATAATCGAGACCAGGAAGGGCATATGGATATTTGGCGGTGTCAAAGCAAGCCTCGAGAGGTACATGGCCTCCGAGAAGTTTGATCAAGGTCAGACCTTCGCCAACCTGGGGCAGACGACCCTCCTATTTGTCAAATCATATCTCTGGGGCGTCCACCGCAAGAAAGGCATGGCAAGCACAGCCAACGCGGGTGAAGTGTTCAGAACCGTGGATGCTGCCTTGCTGGTGGTTCTGCTGGAGCTTGACAAGGACTCGCCGAAAGGCATGGGCAGAAATGGTAGTGTTCGGTCGGAGCTTTACGAGCTGGTGGACAAGGGCGTTGACTGTTTTGACCGAGCTGTGGATCTACTCGAGCATTACAACCGTCTCTTCGTGCTCAGCAGGCTCTACCAGAGTCGCAAGATGTCAGCCGACGTCTTGGCAACGTGGAGACGCATCATTGAAGGTGAACAAGACAACTGTGGCGAGTTCCGAGATGGCGAGATGCGCGTGCGCGAATATCTCTCAAAAATCAGCAGCCAGGCTCTCGTGCAAGAATACGGCGTGTGGCTTGCAAATCGCAGCCCCAAGCTTGGTGTGCAGGTCTTTGCAGATGACAAGGGCCGCGCCCCCAAGTTTGAACCGGCGCACGTCGTCGGCATCCTGCGTGAGCAAGCACCTGATGCTGTGAAATACTATCTGGAGCACCTGGTGTTCGGAAAGGGGCACACCAAGTATGTGAATGAGCTCATCACATACTATCTCGACATCGTCATCACGGAGCTTCAGTCATCACCTCAAGCCCGGGAAGCCATAGCGTCCACGTATGAGGCGTATAGGGCGCTGAGGGCACCAAAACCAACGTACAGGCAGTTCCTGAAAGATAACGCGCCTCCGGATGACGAAGTCTGGCACAGCCGGCTACGGCTACTCCAGCTTCTCGGCGAGACACACGAGTACGATTTCAAGGCCATCGGTTCAAGGATCAGCAAGGCCCTACCCGCCGAGAAGGCGGAGGAGCAGCTACTGGTCCCGGAAGCAATCATCCTCGACGGGCGGGAGCGCAAGCACGAAGAGGCCCTCCGGCTCCTCGTGCACCGGCTGGGAGACTTCGACACGGCGGTGTCGTACTGCCTGTACGGCGGCGCGAGCATCTACATCCCGCAGTCCGGGCGGCGCGAGTCCCTGCCCAGCGAGGAGACGCAGGCGGGCCTATTCCGCGCCCTGCTGGGCGAGTTCCTCGCCATCGAGGACGTCAGCGACAGGGTGGAGCAGACGGGCGCGCTGCTGGAGCGCTTCGGCGGCTGGTTCGACGTCATGGACGTGCTGGAGCTGATCCCGGAGGAGTGGTCCGTCGACGTGGTGGCCGGGTTCCTGGCGACGGCCCTACGGAGGCTGGTCGCCGAGAGGCACGAGACAGACATCGCGAGCAGGCTGAGCTCGGCCGAGAACCTGCGCGTGAGCTGGGACCTCATCGCCAAGATGGACGAGAAAGGCCCTACGGTTGAGACCGGTGGCTAAGGTCGGCCTGGCGCTGTGATACCCGACTGTAATATGATGATGTACAAGCACATTAAACGGATCGATGGCCAGCTCATGCCTCGTTCTGTGACTGTGGAACGTTGAGGGAACCTGGCAGCACTGCCGGCTGCCTCTTTTTTACCACAATCTGCCTACACTCTTCTTCTTCCTTGTCTTTAGCCTCATTGTAGTACTAACTAACAGGCTGCACATGACTCAGCCAAGACAAATCTTCGTTGCCCAAGTGGCCTATGTTTTGGCTGTACTCCGAATGCTCGTTGCGCGTGCCCCAGTCTTGGACACTATTATTTCAAGGAGCTCTCTTCAAGTAACGCAACCTACCCCATGTTGTTGAATGGTTAGAACGTTTTCCCGCAACTTATTTCCAGACCATGGCTCCCTTTCCCTCTCCGGCAACTTGGGCTACAGGCGCATCGAAATCTTGAGAATGATAACTCTACGTCTACGTTGTCATGACGGTGGCAGCAGGATTAAATCTGGTCTGGGATGATATTAGAACACTGTCAATCATTACTGACCAAGTGCATCTGAGCTAGCATGATCCATCCACGGCATCAACATGTCGCTCTGAGTCGTGTTTACTGAATCCAAGCTCCCACAATGAGGCTGAGACTCTTTAGTCTTTGGGAATCTCGGCACACTCCGGACGGCTGCTGGTTCACCACAGCAGGTGCCTACCCTCCTGGGGTCACGAGCAATCACCGAGAAGTTCTCGACCGGTCGACCGGGAATGGGTGCGACCTGATCCGTCAGAGCGCTTAGAAATGGGATTTTGTTTCACCTATGGTAATCATTTTTGTGGTACCAGAAAGTTCTAGACCCAAAGTTTACAAGGGTAGAATATCATCATCATCAATATGGGGATCGAGGATTGCCTCGGGGCATCTTGGTCATGGTGAGGTGGCATAATCAGAAGAACCAAGAAATAGGGCATTGGCTCGGGGGGTGCCGCACGAAACATGCTACAGATGACGGATCAAGATGAGAGCAAGGAGTCCCTCCTGCCCTAGACGAGAAGCGTCCGGAGGCGCCCGAAGAAGAAGCCATCGACCTCTTCCGCATCGTACATATAAGTCCAAACAAACTCGATCGAGAGGGCCGGCTGAAGATGAGCTTTGATATCCACCAAGATCCTAGCTGAGATCGAATCCCAAAGCATGTGCATGAACACAGGCACATCGAGGCAGCAGCCTACATAGTTTGTTTCCAGGGACCTCCAAGGTGACTGGCACCGCGCCATAACTCATGGCCATCTTCTCCGCCGCGGCGCTGTGGTGCCGATGCAAACAGCATCCCACCAGCTCCCCATCGGCTATCACCCGGTAAGTAGGAGGATCATCGGCAACCAGGCGCAAGAGTTGTACCGAGCGCGAAGAGCTCTTGCCGCGGAGGAGTCGCCGGATCGATGATGCTCGTCTTCTTTGGAATCTCCTAGCCTGCGTGATCTATCAGGTGGCCATACGCCTACACAGCGCCCTTTTCCGGCGCCACATCCTTGTACTACCCATACACCACTGGCCCGCTGCCATGTTTTCGGAGACCATAGCTGTCGCTAAGCGGCGACTATGTGTGCTGTGCCCGTTGTGGAACTAATTCCTGCTCGATATCCCGGCAAATGCAGGCCATCGGCCTGGACGGGAGTCCTCCTGCCCCCTCGAAGCATCGCCGGAAGCACACTTAGTGTGGACACCCGGTGCCAATGGCCGCGCCACGACGACTCGCAAGGGCCGTGGTCGTCACCGACAGACACGCTTGCCGCGACACTGTCCTTCTTCCCCACCAAAGCAGAAGGGCACCTCTCAGGGCGCGACCCTCCTCAGCACCGCAAAGACAAGCCACCTCTTCCTGCCGACGGGGTCCTCGATGCCGCGGTCCAGGACCCACTCCCTCTCCTGGCCGTCGCAGTCCCTCTCCCAGATGCTCTCGACCTCGAGCCCCAGCCGCGCCAGCCGCGCCGCGTCGAAGAATCCCCTCATCTTCTCCCGCCCCGTGTGGAAGCCCGCCACGACCCAGCACCTCGACTCGCGCCCGCCGGCGAGGAACCACTCGACGGACCTGAGCAGGTTCTCGTGCTGCCACGGCATCCACAGGCAGTCGCACACGAGGACCCTGTCGAACGCGCGGCGGTTGGCCCCGGCGAGGGCGCCCGCCCCGTCCAGCTCGCCCCACGCGTGGCCCGCGACCTCGACGGGGGCGACGGCGGGCAGGGGCGAGTTCTCGGGGCGGATGTTGCGCGCGGCGTTGGCGGCGAGGTTGGAGATGACGACGGGGGACGGGTAGTCGGTGATGACGACGCGGGAGGCGCCGAGGAGGGCGGCCAGCAGGGACGGGAGGGCGGTCCCCGCGCCGAGCTCCAGGACGGAGAGGCCGCGGACGCTGAAGGCGGACAGCGACGGGCCGAGGGGGCTCGTCACGTCGCCGCCGCCGCCCAGGCCGAGGGTGCCGGCCTCGACGAACTCGGCCAGCAGCAGCGAGGCGTTCCAGAGGTAGTGGCTAAAGAGCCTGCGGTCCTCGTCGCCGCTTGGGTCGGCCAGGCTGATGTTGAGTGGCTTGGGGAGATGGGGCGACTCGTACAGGAGGCCGTGGTTGGCGTCGCCATCTGCGCGACGCGTTAGCAACAGTTATCTCATGTCTCCCTGTGTTGAGCTATGCGCAGGGCCTGCAGGTTCTTGGCTGCAGGGCAGGTTGGTTTTGCAGCCAACGGGCCGGCCGTTGTGATGACAGCAGAAGCAAGTAGCAGCAGTATAGTGTACATGTACAGTACACAGCATAAGTCAATGCCATTCACGATTCAACGACCAACAGCACCGACCCGACCAGGCACAACCAACCCAACGCACCAAACAACCAAACAGCCCTGCCAGCCCAGCCTGCCAGCCCGTCTTCGGGCTATGAGGCATTCATTTCACATCATCACAGGTTGGAACACCCACGTTGGTTCATGACATCGTCCGGGAAGATGACGCCAAGCGACGAGCCGAAGAAGTCCTCGGGATCCTCGGCAGGGGCACCCGTGGGGGAGATGCGGGAGGTCAACGCCGGCATGGTTTGCTTTGCTATGTTCCCGTGTCTCGGTTGTTCAGCCAGCCAGCCAGCCAGCCAGCAAGCCCCTTCACTGGTCTGCGGTCTTGTCTTTCCCCCCCTTGACTGCCTGCCTTGTCTCGTGGCGAGCCCCGTGTTTTCTTGCCTGCCTGTCTTCGGCAGCGGCTCAAAATAGATCCCAACCGCCCCGAGACAGAGAAAGAAATGGAAATAGACAGACTGTGTGTGTATCTCTCAACACCAAACGCCTCCGCTCCAATGAGGGCCCCTGGCGGAACGAGGCAATGACGAACAAGGCAGGGGTCGAGAAGATGATGCAGAAACAATTAATCATCAATAAGCCCAGGCAGGTACAACAATGTGTCTGCATGCAGGTCGAGCTGTGGTGTAGTCGGTAGGTACAGGGGCCTTTGGGCGAATAGCAGCAACAGCAAACGCAGAAGAGGCAGCGAAAAAGCAGTCGAGGAAAATTACTAGGGTGGTTGCTGGTGATCGTTTCACACAGCCCTACTGCTTGATGAAGCAGGCAACTCCGCCGCACGGCAAGCATAGCCCCCCTCGGCGGCGCACTGCCCTCTCTGCCCTGTGCTGTGCGTGCTGTGCTATCGGCAATAGCCCACTATTTTTGGGTCCTCCCGCTATTGGGTGGGGAAGCGAGAAGAGGAGCACACACACCATGTCTCTCTCTCACCACCAACAACAGCAACAGCAACACACACCCACACACACCCACCCACACACACACAACACACCGTAACTACGGCTCGGCAGAAAGACTCCGATATGCGGCTTTGGGCCCCCAATGCTGCTCTGCTTCGTGGTACCATGCATTGCATACACGCGCCGCACACCACACACTTGCGATCTGTCGCGCGGTGCATGCATGCATCCATGCATTCCTCGGGTGACGTTGAATCCTTCCTTCTCGGGCGTCTGTCTGTGTCTGGGTTTGGGTGCTTACCCGCCAGACAGACCCGAGTGTGGTGTAAGTGCGCGGCAAAAGAAACAAAACAGACAAGACAGAAAAGAACGGATGGATGCACGGTGGGGGCGGCCCTGCTATCCTGCACGATGGATCTTGTGTGTACGACGACCGAACCAAGAAACAAGATGTTCGATCGGCATCATCCCACCGGAATATCGATGCAGGCGATCAGAGGGCTCTCTCTCTCTCCACGGCTCTCCACCATCGGATCTGGGGGCCGTGAAGCTATCCATCCGCCCTGGGTTTTGTGCTGACGCGACGGAAGGATCCCAAGCAAGTCCTCCCGGCCTAATTCCTCTCCCTAGAGCGCGCCCGGGAGTCACATCTGGTCTCCAGGTCCACATGGCCCCGTCATCCTCCTACGGGTTCGACCAAGCAACTACGTAGTCCGCGGACGGATTGATAGTGCCGCTTCCCTCGCCTGCTTTAATTGCCCGGTAAAGCTTGAATGTCCGCGGCCGCGCGCGCTTGTCGAAACACACCACCAACCAAGCTACTCACACTGCAACCTCCACCCGTTACGGCACAGCACCACACAACGCAAGGGAACACGCCGCCCCCACCTGGCCAAGGGGTTGATGTGACGAGTCCAGTCCCCAGAAGGATTCATCAGAGTCACACGCTTCACATAATGTCCGGAAATCACCCCACCGCCCTCACCCCGCGGCTGCTGGACACCCTGCGCAGCCAGCCAGGCATGCCGGATGATATGTGGTACGCCGTCGTCGCCACCACGCTGTGCGTCCTGAACAGGCCCGAGGACATCCCGGCCGTCTACAAGCACGCCGTGGCGGCAGGCGCAGGCGCAGACGCAGACGCAGACGCAGCCGCTGGCGCTGGTGCCGCCGGTGGTGGTGGTGCGTTGGTCGCAGATCACGCGCGACAACTGAGGATAGCGCGGCGCCTGCGCGAGGCTCTGCTCAAGACATCCGCCATAGGTGGGCTGCCAAAGGTAAGCAGGCAAGCACACACGAAAAACAAAAACAAAACGAAACAAAAATTTAGCAGGCGATCAATCAGGGCAGGGTAGGGCATGGTAAGCCCCGTTACGAGAGGGCGAACCACGACGCCCGCGTCTAGCGGGTCGCCATCCTCCTCACATTCATTCCTCTTGACATTTTCCCCACCCTGCGCTGCACTTTCCATGCCACCCACATCCGGGCCTTAAAGCCCGCTCTTACTCTCATGCATGGCCTTATTCGAACAGACCCCATAATCCCCAACCTATCTGGTGTGTTGTCCTTGCCCTGACCTATAGTCCCACCTGTGCAATGTAGACCATAAACGCCCTCCAGGAGCTCAAGAAGGCCGTGCCGCCGGGGTGCCTCGACGAGCCGCGGCAGGGCGAGCCCTCCACCTCCCCGACCAACCGGCGGCGGGACGTCTACGAGACTCCCGCCCGGGACGTCCTGCGCCGCGGCGAGCACTTCTTCGACGGCTGCTACGGCAAGGTCGCCCCGCGCGTCATGGAGTCCCTGGACCGCTGCGGCACCGAGGACCTTGGCCTCGCCGTGCGCCTCGCCTACGGCTACCTCCTCAGCACCACCTCCGTGCTGTCCGAGGCCGAGACCTCCTTTGTCATGATCGCGGGCCTCGTACCGCAGGATGTGAGTCCGGCCCCCCCCCCAATCCCCCTCAAATCACCTCCCTGAAGGCTCCCCTGGGTGGCACTATCAGGCATGGACGAGTTATCTTCCCGCTGTGGCACAGTAGTAGACGAGACTGGGGAGATTGGGGGATGGCGGGGGGCGAGATTGGTTTGATGCACGTAGCGCGCCGCATGTGAGGCACCCGCCCCCAGCCTGACAAAAGGACAAAACATCCAAGGGGGAAACGGGCTCGCAGGTGGCGCCGCCCCGGCGGGGTGGGAGGAGGAGGAGGAGGAGGGAGCCTGAGGGGGGAAGGGGAGGTGTTCGCAGAGGGCGCCCCCCAAACATGATTGATTGGTGTAGCCCGAGCGGCAAGCAGCGCCGGAGCTAATGCGGGCACGAACAACAACAGGTAAACCCCCAGCTCAAGGGCCACCTCAGGGGCGCCCTGAACGGCGGCGCAAGCGTTGAGCAGGTGCGCGCCGTGAGGCAGGCCTCCATCCACGTCTGCCGGGCGTCGGGCATGCGCTTGCTCACGACCGACGACCCTCCCGGCTGCTGGGGCTGGCGTGCCGAAGTCCAGGACCTCTGACCGCGGTTGGGTGGGGGGGGGGGCGGGGACACATTGCCGTGGGAAGATAACATGGTCTCATGGTTACTATCTCGTCGCCGTCAATACGCAAGTGAGCCAGCCGGTCAGCAAGCCCGAGCCGAGAACCGGGTTATGGTCGGACCGGGGACGGGGGGTGGGGGTAGACCATCGCCTGTCGTCGTTGGGCAGCATCCATCCCCAAGAAGTTCCCGCACTCCGGGGCGGCGGACGTTCCGTCCCGCTGCGGAAACGAGACCTAGATTCAAGGGGACAAACAGCCGTGGCGTTTGCTAGTCTTTTCTTGCAAGGAAGCAAGCAGCCCGAGTGAGGTTGGAGAGATACCCCATAGACAAAAATAACTGTGCGGAAACTGCGCATTAGAAATTTAGACTTAGATGGCAGGATTCGAGGGGGGTTGGTTTTGGGCGAGGTATCAATGCACATTCGCAGACCACAGACCACGGTACCTGGAGATTGCAGCTCGCCAACAGGCGGGACTCTTGAGAAATTGGGGGCCAAAAGCGCGGTGGGAGGCGGTTGAGTGTGTGTGTGGGATGGGAAGGCAACCATCTCCGGGCGTAGTACTATACTCGCCCGACTTCTTGCGAGTCCAGTAAAGGCATGTTAGTTCGGTCAGCCAGCCAGCCAGCCAGTGGCGCTCGCCCTCGTGCCAGTTCCCCCTCGTCCCCCATCCTTGGGGGAGTCCAGAACACCCCGAACGCTGTGTGGGAATGAGGCTCAAAATCGCTGACCGGGGTGGAGGGAGGGGGGTGTTGGTTGGGGCGTGGGAGAGAGGAGGAGGAGGGAGGGATAATTAGGAACTGTGTGCGTGTGTGTGTGTTGTCACCTCCGCCGATTCCGCAACGAGGCGAGCGGCAAAACCACCCATAACCCATGTGTGTGGAGGAATCCTGGCGGCCGCACCTTGCCTTGCTTCCTTGGGCCGAAACCTTTGGCGAATCCTTCCGGACGCGCTGTCCCGCCGTGGGTCCCTTACCTCCCCCCACCCTTTGAGCCCTCTCTCTTTCTTCTCGTCCCCTCTCTGTGCTGGTGGCGGCGGTGTGTGCCAAGTCTCCCCAAAGTACCACGCGCCCAAGCGAGGGCCCATGCCTGGTCTCTCGTCTCGGGGCAAGGGTGGTGGTGCAGGGATCAAGTAGTGAGTAAGTAGTAGTAGGATTGCGGGCTTCCTCCGCTCCTTGCCTATCAGACCTGGCAGACCTAATAGGGTTGTATCACCAGTGTGGTATTTGCTCTGTACACTGCGACATGACCGCCCTGTGCTGTTGGGGAGTGAGTGGAGGTCGACAACGCATCACGTCGGATCGCCATTCCACCTGGGAAATGACATGGGATGTGCGGGCCACAGGCAGCAACCCGAAGCTTCACAGTACATAGTACATTTGCAATATAACTTGGGTTTTCGGGGGGACAAATATGATGATGGGGGCCTTGCCGCGAACCTCCGGACGTCGGACGCAAGCAATGGCAAAAATTCCTTCGCCGCATGGGAACATCAGTGGGGATCCATCCTCAATCTCTCCGTAAAATCATGTTTTGTGGAGGCGACTCTGTCAGGCGCCGTCGCATTTAAACGCAGACTGGTTGCTATGCGGTGTAAGCGCAGCAAGTATACTAGAACAGTTGATCCGGGGCCGCCATTGTTTGACACATTACACGGGTTAGTACCACGGCGGCGGCGTTGTTCACCAAATGAACCGTCGGTGGGGAATAGTTGCTAAGTGTGCGATGCTGACTCAAGCCCCTGTGCAGGATTGTTTATGATCGCCGACCTAGATTGACGAGGATCCCGAGATCATCAGCGACACCTTCCAATGGGGGCTTGGTTCCTCATCTCGGATGGCCTATATGCCGAGCTTGGTCTAAGACTCGTTTGCCGCAGAAGGCCCTCGACGGGGACAGCGGTATACGGGTCCTATGTCACCAAGGGCCTCTGTATTCGCGGGCGTATTCCAGGTGGGACCCAGTCGTCAACATCCAACCAGATGGGGGCGGCGATCGATGCCATTTGCTAGGGCCAAGTCTTCTTATCTGGAATTGATGATCGATTTGACAGACCGCTGAGAAGGGAACAAGGGCGGGGCGGGGGTAGAAACGCGGTCTGTCGCAAGCTGACGGTCTTGTGAGTTGCGATCCATCGACCATCGGTTGACAGGCCTCAAATGTGGGTAGTCTGGGAGCAAGATGACGGGGCACCATTAGCCGAAAAGGGTGAGCTCACGCGTGCGGTGTTGCATCAGTTAGATCTTGTTCTGTAGGTGGTGAGCAGGGGCGGCGGGAAGGCTAGTCGACCCAGACTGTCGGTGTCGGTGTCGGTGCAAATCTGGCAAGCGTCTTGGGGCCCTGCTGCATGTCGAGGCGATGTGATGGCGAAGGATCAATTAGTTTCTGCGCCATCCCAGTATCACCTTCACCGAGCTCGTTTGTCTCTTCTGGCTGCAGCTGACTGGCTGACAGGGAGGCCAGGCCACAGCTACCCTACCCTGCTGGACCTCGAAGCTCGAGCGGCGCCGAAGCCAAGTCGTACCGGAGAGGGGGCAAGCTCCTCGTGTCTGCCAGACAAGCCGCCGGGGGCGTAGTAGTGCTCGAACCCTGTCTGTCGTTGGCGGCGATCAGAATGCCGCGACTAGGCGAAAGATTAATATTTAATATGTGCTTTATTGCACTACTTCCATTAGCCTGGAGGATCGCAGCAAGCATCAGGCATGAACGAGAGGTGATGGCTGGTCTCCGTGCCCGATGTCCTGGGACCGTCTTCCCTGCTGGGGGAAAGAGGGCGTCGATGGCGACCAACATGCCGCGAAATGGCGCACTCTCCCCGCCGCCGAAAACTGTAGGGTCCATCTCATCTTATTAGAGCATTCCAGGGCTGGGCTGGGCCGCAGACGGGATCTCCCAGTAGTTACCAGACTGGCGGTGTCGCGGGAGACGGCTCCTCCACATTCATCCGAACCCTGTTGGTCCTCTCGACGTCCTTGCACCCGTCTAGTGGGCAATTCTGCTTCTGTACATAGCCAGGGTGGCAGGTGGACAGTTGTGACCTCGCGACATATATTATGTCTTCGTCGCGGGCTAATGCAGCCCAGGGGTCTAGACAGCACCGTGTGGTTCCAAGGCCCTATCAGAATTAGCTGACGCCAGGCGAGGGCCGGCTCACGAGGAGGTCAATTGTGTCTCTGATTCCTGGGTCTGATCTGGATGTCCCCCACACGGCGACCAGCAAGGGGTGTTTCGTTTAGTCACTTTATCACCGTCGTGAATGCCACTCTTTGACATCCGTAACATGTGTACTGTACGTTGTCGTTCAGGACTCCGGGCCCGACAGCCAAGGCCCAGGCGGAGGTACACTGATCAATCTGCCTGAAACTCTACGAGATGTGCCTGCAGCTCATGCACCAGCGTCAAGTGAGGGACTTGGCCATGAGACATTAGTCACCAAAGCGGCAGTTGGAAGTCTCTGTCCTTGCAGTCATGCGAATTGTCAGATGCTGGTTGGACCCGAGGAGCTGGTAAGTCCGTCCTGGCAGTGGGACGATGCCCGCGATAGGAAAGCCACCCCCATTCAAGCACCCGCACTCCCTGGTCCCCGGTCCCAGAGCGTCGGGTCTCGAGCTGTGGGGACCGCGTCGAGATTGCCGGGGATCTTCAGAGAGGGAGGTATAGTGGAGCTGCTATCAAATCTGTGAGCATGGATCACATCCTTCGTCATCTGCACCGGCTGGGGTCCCGACACCACTGAGATACGTACCGTATGAACATGCTGGGATGTGACTGGGCGGTCAGTGAACCTGCTTGGGTCATTCAGTACTCAGTTCCAAATTTAGGTCTTGGGGTGGCCTACGACTCGCAGTAGCGTTGGCAGAGATCACAGGGCCGACCGACAAAAGACGTAGTGTCCACTATCCTTGCTGTTAATACTCTTGTGTTAAAAACCTTGATTCCTATCAATGGCAAATCTGTCGCGTCCCCGGCAATCTGGACCCACTACTGGACGTCCAAACAGTTCCATCGTCATTTGATGAACGGGACGTGGTAATTGTGACGGGTGGCCCTGAAGCACTGCAGTGTCTGTAGTGTACGAGTCCAAGGTTCTTTAGTGGGTACATCAGGTGGGGATTTTGTGATGCCTTTCTCCGGGCGCCGCGGCGCGTGGCCGAGATGCAAGGTAGACAAGCAGACTGCCATGCTCTGCTCCCATCATGCGCGCTCTGCAAGTGTTGCAGTCAGGGCCCCTGGGCGCCGATCATCGAGTGCGAACACCCACGGCTGCAGCCAAGATGGCATCGCCGCTTGCGGTGTGGACCGAGCCTGCAGACGCTCATCCCGCTGGCGCCGCACCAAGGCCAATGGTAGCTGGTGAATGCTACATGTCTGGTTGTGATGTGACAAACATGGTCCATGATCGGATCGAACGTGTCCCGGGTGTTATGGCCACACAAGGCACACAAGGCTATGGGTGTAGAGGCACTTGAGGTCTCCATGCATCGGGGCACGCTGTCAGCTCCCTTCTTGCAGTGCACCAAGTCCTTTTCGGAGGCCCGCATGGTGCTGCCGGCCTCTCCAGAGGGAGGTGGCCCGCAGCATTACAACGCGTGCAAAGGTTCCGTTCCGATTCAGGCTCTGTATCTCGAGCGTGGATGGGTCGGGCAGGTCCAGGGGCATGCAAAAGATGCTCTCGCCAATAACCTTGCGACGTCTAGCCTACACAAGGCTGCCAGTTCGCGGCACACGCGGCACAGTGGCAAGACGGCACGGCTGGGTCCAGGTTCTCAAGGGGCGACATGCCGCCGTCGGCGGGAGTCCTGACAGCGGAGAGACCCGTCCCCCGACGACATCTCGCAAGCTAGACCTGGCAGAGCTAGGCCTGGCGGACATGTCTCCCGCGTCGCGACGAGGGTGGAGTACGGTACGACAAGATGGCTGCCGTGCAGGACCTGGACATGACGGCATGCTGCGTGGATAGGGTCCGAGAAGATGCTTGAATTGGGGGTCACTTGCGAGAGGTGGATGTCTCTCACCAGTCTCGTCGATCGTTGTTGTGCAGGCGCAGGCGTACTATGTAGGCGCAAGCGCAGGTCGAAGTGGGGCCCCTCCTCACGGTGGGAATAATGGGTCGTGGCCAAGGAACAGCGACGGTATTGTCCTGGTGAGAGATGGCGGCCCCCACAGTTTCTTGTTGAAGAAGCCCATGACAACCAGGTGTGGGAATACCGACTCGTCCAGTCCTGGCCGAAAGGTGTGTAGCACTGTTTCACCAGCACAACGAGTCTCGAGGACAAGAGGACAAGAGGACAAGAGGATGGCTGCCCGTCGTCGACTTGCAACCATGGGAGACACGACATGGACCTTCTGGAAGGGAAGGGAAGGAAAGTGAGGAACGAGCCGACTGACTGGGTGTGTAGTGCAATGCCACCTGCAACAACATGTGGGCGTTGTTTTTTGGGGTTAGCCAGGGTGATTGAGATTAGGTGGGTGTCTTGTTGTCGAGGCTCGACAGCACCGAGCACCGCGACGAGACGAGACGAGACGAGACGAGATGAGGCGATCGCCCAAAACCCCAGAGTACAGAGTACAGAGTACAGGACTACCAGACTACTTGCACCCCGTTCCTGCCAGTGCAGCAGCCCAAAACAAGCCTCTGGCCGGCGTTGCCGCCCTCGCGCCTGCCCCCGCATCTCATTGGCCACTTTCCGCATTCCGGAAAAGGCCAGCACGACGACGGCATCAATGTGAATCTGGGCGGTGGGGGCATTTCTCCTTGGAGCCCCGATTCGGGACCGATGCCATCATCGTACTTTGCCCTCAATCTCCCAAGCCCAAGGGGGTCCTCTCATTCTGCACGCCGCGCCCAATCGCAACATCTTTGAGGCGCAATGACGAGATGCGCAAAAGACCGGCCCAGACCATTCGACTACC
This sequence comes from Diaporthe aspalathi, assembly GCA_001447215.1. NCBI lineage: Eukaryota > Fungi > Ascomycota > Sordariomycetes > Diaporthales > Diaporthaceae > Diaporthe > Diaporthe aspalathi. Next base: position 140,567 of record LJJS01001656.1, read on the forward strand.
TCAGTGACAGCCGGACTGACAGACTGGACTACCAGCCAGATGTGTTCGCCCATCTGGCTTCTGCGCACTGTGTACTCAGCCACGCCAAAGCGTTCCTGCTGGGCGTCCGCCGCCCTCGTCAGTGGGGCCCGGCATCGAGGCCAACTTGGTTGACGCCACCAGGCCGATGCAATGGGTACTATGTAGACCACAGCGAATACGGCATCTACCACGTATGTGATGTGTTGCTGTGTTGTGCTGTGCGCCTGCAGACACGGGGGCCACATGACAGCCACCGCCAGCGGGTTGGCGGCAGATTCGCCCACAGCACCGTTCATCCTGTTTGATGACTTCTGTGTCAAAGAGCAATCCTGAGAGGCAGGGACAGGGGCCGGGGTCAGAGAGCTCAAGGCCACATTCCATAGCGGGACCACCACACCATATTGCCGCCATGGCTTTGCGCGCCCGCAGACGACGTTGGCTGTGTTGTTGCAATTCCGACCACCCTCCCGCGTTTCATATGCCCTTGGACGGCCTGTTGGCTCGCTCACCCTACAGACGTCAGCAGCGCGTGGAACCACAGCGCGTCAAGAGGGGCCTGCAGGGTGTCTGCTGCTGGGCGGTGCCAGGATCTGTCCCTTGAAGGTACCAGCTCGCGCCGGACAGCCAACGACGGTGACCTGTTGGTACAGGCTTGCGGGCCTGCAGGTCCTGCCTGTCTCGTCAGCCCTATGCGTGCAAGCGCATGGCGAATCACGAAGGCCGGTCCGCGGGCAGACACGCCGCAGGATCCGGGTGTCCAACAGCAGAGGCCAGGGGCCTGAGATTCTCTCATTTGCGAGAGCTGCCCCTCCGGCCATTTGCGTCGTCGAGTTGGCCTGTCCCGGTTCAAGCCAACAACATCAATCATGGCATCCGCTTGCGAGCGGATTTGACAGCATGCAAGGGCTGACCGCAACTCTTCGACGAGTCAATGCATCCCATTCCCTGGCTTTTCATTTGGGATGCAAGCTAGCTAGGCTCTGCATCAGCATACCGTCCACATGTCTCACGGATCCATCCACCCCATCCGGAAAATTGCAACTCTCCCAATACGACCCGTGCCGCCCGCCAATAAGAGACCTGCTCCCACGTACATGGTGGTCCGCATACCACGAGGCAACCCTGCTGTGTCGCCGTGGCTGCGATCCAGCCATCCGGCCTCTCCAGTCATCCCACAGGCTACCATCACACCCTCCCATTGAGCCCCCAGACGTGGGTATGGGTACCTGCTGAGGACTGTGGATCCTTCGTCGCGTGCCATTGTACACAGTAGCCTTTCCTCGGAAGCATCTGTTACAAACACTAACTGGGAGGATTTGGCCCCCTCAAATTAATTCCCCACCCACAGGACGTCAGCACTCTGATTTCTCGCTTGTCACTCCGTCCACTGTCCAGAGACAAAGCGAACGAGTCTCCTTTTTCGTGCATGCTTCTGGTTCACATGCCACTGGCTACAAAGCAGTCGATTCCTTATCTACCATGGCGGCGAGCGAGTGGCAGGCGCTTGCACAACGGACTCGGGCACGGCCATGGGCGACCCTTAGCTACCGTCCTTGTTCAACTGTTCAGGCTACGCCAGATGTGTGCGGCCTCTAGGGAGGGACCGCTGTGGACGCACGGGCACCATGTTCGCGTGAAAGGTGACCTTGTCCTTCCCCGTGGAGTGGTCCCGGGAGCGCAGGGCCACCAGATGGCCATTCGCAGGGCTACAAGCGCCGCTAGCAAGCCAAGGACCTGGCCATGATGGGCGCACCCTGTGCTGTCGTCTCAGAGGCACTCACTACTATGTACTCGAGTTCCAGGCACGCAACTCTCAAACTCTATCGTTCCTGCCATCGCGAAGATGTGTGGCTGCAAGGATACTACGGAATGCCCACCCTCTTTCCCCCTTGGGCCTCAGCGTGCCTGTCAGCAAGCCACACCCCTCTCGTAAGCGATGGAGGAGGCCGTGATCTGATGCCGAGTCTCATGTCAATATCGGACGTCCTATCGGCTGTGTAATGCCCCACCATCAGAGTCCTGCCACGTCCGTGAGTGATGCCTCTTGGGGGTGGGAGCTATGAAAGTCCTATCAGGACCGCGTCTTACCGAGCAGCATGGGCGCTGAGATTACAAAGTCAGGCGTTCAAATGCGAGCGATGTTACGACGGCGCAGGCCTGGTGTTCAATAGAACTGCGGCGAGGCCATCCGGTCCAAGCACTGCTTCAAAACCCAAGAGGCAGGGCAGATGACCCAATGCATGACATCCAGGGCATCATCGCGGCGTAGCATTGCAGCTTGGGCGCATTGTAGTCAGGACCCAGCAGTCTGGAGGCAGCCGGGAACGATTGGATGGCACGCAGCCGACTCAAAGGAGGTGATTGCGATCGCAGGGCCGAAAAAGTCAAAAGTAAAATCCCAAAGCGCACTCTGCATTGGCTCTGCGCCGGCGCCCACACTAAAACTTGCCGGGCTTCGGTGAGGACGGCCCACCAATCACGTCCCAGTCCCTCGAGCCTATACCGCGAAGCAACGACAACCGTTTGCAAGCTTGAACTTGGCTTTCTGGTGCAGGGTCGGGGCGTCTTCGTGAAGATGATTGTTGGTTGTTGGTGGTCGGCGAAGCATTGCAATTGCAACTGCCTGCCATGCCTGCCACGGAGGGCGTGTACCCGCACACAGCCTCCCTCACCCTTCTCTTCTTTTTTTATTTCATGGGCAAAGCCATCCCCACAGATGCAGGGACTTTCCCGGCCCAAGCTTTTCTGACCATCGCATCTCCTCCAATCAGCTAACAGGAACGTTCTGTCGGGTGTATGTGTGGGCCCTGGCGTTGCCCAGAAGACATCAGCCACAGCTAATCCGCATCAGGAGGCAATCCTCGAGGGACAGATCTTCACCCCGACTCGTCAGAAAAGAATTGTTCGCTGCATGCCGTCACAGGGTCTCACCATTGGTCTGGGTTCCACACAAGAATGATAAATCATTGCCAGATGGAGCGCGGGAGAGACTGGGCTTGTCCATTGGCCTTTGACCCAGATTCATCTGCTTGTCCGACCCGGTCAGGTTTTTGACTCGCAGCAGAGAGAGACAGGCGAGCCTCCTCGGATGGAAACCGACCTAACATTTGAAAACTTTGATGGTTCACGGCAGCGGCATGATGCTCTGATCCTCTGTAGCCTACTGTGACGGGTTGCCAGCGGGTTTTCACAAGCTCGATTGGCAGCATGTGCGAAACTGCCGAAGACAACCAACCCCGGCACAAACACGGGTAATAAACGAAGCTTCTTTTTTTGGGAACAAGCTTCTCGTACCCGGCGGTTGACCAGCTTCGCGAGGTGCTGGTTTGGAGCGCGTGGGTCCTCGGTTTAGCGCTCCAGAGTACAGGGCAAGAGGAGCCATCGAAACGATGACTGACATGCAGACCGGAGCCAGGTTGCGAGGGCGGTCTGCGGGGCGGGAGATGGGGGCATTCTCGTGGCCCCGAGGCATGTTTCAAGATCAGGGAGGGAGCCCTCGCCTATACGATGGAGAAAGCCGGACAGCAGCGGTCTCCACCTGTTTGGGAACTCACTCGCGGCTGATCAAGGAGTGCGTGTGCATCCAGACGTGTATATGGACTTGCAAGCGGAGAGACCGGCAGAAGAGGTTGGAATTGACAACGACGGCAATAGTGCCGATCACCGCCATCTCAGCATTTGCTGGAGGGCCAATCATTCAATGCAACCACTGGCAGTTCACTGCTGCTCGATTGGTCCAACTTCGCGACCGGATAAACACCTGGAAGGTGGAAGCGGCGCCCAGTTGGACCATTTCTGCAACGAGACAAGCGGATGCAAACAAGATGCTGACTGTGCACGGAAAGGCTTGGTGACCGCTCACTGCGCACTCGGCATGTGCGGGCAGAAAGGCAGCAGGAATCTCATGGCACGACAGTGGTGCGAGTACGACCCTCGGTTCTGCATGGACATCAGAAATAGCCATGACGACCCGTGTCAGCGTCGACATCAATGCCTGATGCAGCAGCAGCGGCAGCAGCAGCATGCAGCAGCAATGCGGTCAACCTGCCGATGAGCCTCTCGCGTGTTGTGTGATGATGAGGACGGAGGGGGACATCACACCACACCGTAGCCGGAAGAAGGGTAGTGCGGTAAGGCTGTGCACTTATTTCGGGAATGTCACGCCTGTGCACTGCTAGGCGGTGGCCTAGTACCGCTGGTGACCCCCGGTCCCAAGCGACCGACCGAGAGCCTGTGGTGGTGCTCGGGACAACAGACCTTCCGGGCACATGCTGCTCCAAAAGGGTGGCCCTCCTGACGAATGCGGTGTGTGCTGTACACCAGGGCAGGGCACACACACTCCCTCGATGTACGTCGAGTGTCACGTTGTTGCCTACTATTGATATTCATGATGATGATGCTGATGCTGACCTGGGCGGCATCAGGGAGGTATGCTCGCACCCTGACCGCCAGGCACGGCCACTGGCAGCCGCGTACTGCATGGGTCGAGCGGGTTCTGACCGGCTGGTGCCTATCTTGCATATTCGCAGCACCGCGCAAGAGACCTGCATCGTGATCGATCACGAAACAAAAATAGCAGAGATGTGCCACTGAGGATAGGGCCGTCACAAAACCTTCGGCCTTGCAGCGGCTGCCTCTGGGAAAACCAAGGTCGCTCGCGGCACTTGCTTAACCCACGGTACTATGTACAAAACCAAACCAGGCCGGTGACGTTTCAGGGGCATGTCCCTGTCGACCCAGGCCCGAAGCGAACTGGATCGTCGCCCACGACAGTGCTTGTGACCTCACCAGCCCAGGCCCTGATCCCCACCGACCGTCGGTGCCGAGCCCGACCAAGGCTCGGAAGAGATGGGAGCCAGATTGATAGTGCAACTTGGCCAACTGTCGCTCAGATCACCGGCTGACGCTATTGGACATGGCCCGCGAGAACCCTGCCCTGGGGCAAACCTACAAGGTGATGTGTGGAGGACGGGGAGATCCATAATACTATCTATGCCAGTAATATGAGATGGGGCCTCTCTTTTCCGCAATCGGGCAGCGGTCGTAGCCTCTTCCTTTTGAAGTGTGAGAATAAGCTTCGGGGAGATGCCGGCGAGCGCGACACTACATCACGTCCCCACGGCCCAGAGCCAGGGCGCTGGGAAGGCGACGGACGGCAGTGACGAGTCTAGCGCGGCGTTGGCCCCGAAAAAAAGGAGGTGACGGGGAGGAGACATCGGATTGTCTGCTGCTGTTGCCATCTTTCTCAGGCGGCGATGCTGCAATGAGCAGATGGACTCACTCAGTCGGTTTCCCCCAGCGCACGGCAAATAGAACCAGAGGACAAACACAATTTCACGAGCAGGCATGATCCCGATGTGTGCATGCAGAAACCGGTGGATGCGACAATCAATCGACTGGTTGCGCTGTATGGTATGGTATACAGAGGAATGAGAAACGAGAGACATGCGGTGACAGGCCAGGCAAATTTGACTTGTGGCCTCGCACGACGGTTAGTAACCAACCGACCGCCTTGTGACCTTGGGGAACCTTGGAACGAACGACCAACGTCCGGACTAGCATCACACGGCGGTCCTCGCTCGAGAACAACGGCCAGCAGCAGCGATAGGCTGCCGAGCACGAGCGACAGCCCAGCACGAGAAGAGGCTATCACATCGAGGATTTGATGCCAACCTTGGACCAATGTGACACGTACTCGCCAGGAGCCCAGGACCGGTCCCGAGTCCTGCGTACCGGGAGCAAGTAAGCTTGCGCGGTGGATCGTAAGATGCTCTATCCATATGCATGTCTCAGTCAGAATATAACGGGATCTCCATGCCTGTCTTGGAGCAGAAATCTTGGAAATGTCTCGCTCGCCCACCCACGTCCCCGCAGGCGCTATCTCGTTTCCGGCGAGGTCGCTTGACGAAGAAGAGTTCAGATCACCCGCATATTTCCTCTGCTCGTGTTTCCAAGTCCGTTGGGGAGGAGGGCCAACCCCAGGAGGGTGTGGCTGCAGAGGACAGGACGAGCAGGAAAGTCTGCGCGCCCCCCCGGGGCCCAGCTAGCAGTATAGCAGTAGTATTAGACAGACGATGATTGACCTTGACCAGGACGGGACTAACAAGCAAACCAGCGCAGCCAAAGCCCAGAAGCGCCCAGGCTACCTAATAAACTATGCCAGGACCGGGGACCGGGCCAGGGCGGTCGGTGGTGGTGAAAGCAAAGCCAGCAGGGCGGGCGGGCGGGAGCGACGGCCAGAGGAGGAGGGGGACTGGGGGAGGCTGTGACTTCGAAATAGCGGGCTCCCAGAAGGCGGCCCCATCCTTGTCTGCGACAGATGACGCCGTCACCTCTCGGGCCCTGCGGCCTGGACCGCCAGGCATTCGCTATGTGCTCTCCGGGTGCGCCTACTTATGGGACGGTTGTGTTTTGGTCATGTTGGTGTTAGAGACGAAAAGGAGGACTCCAATGCCGGGAAGTGGGACAAGATGGCATCTATCCCAGCTCGGGAGCTGTCTGGTGTATGCCGTCAAAATACACGGGGCAGACAGACAGACTTCTGGGGCCAAGCATCATCGTTGGATCCATCCCGGAATTCGCGAATGTTTTTGTAGGTCTGACCCTGATGATTATGGTTTAAACGGCCAGTAGCGAAGAGGCGCGACTACGTTGAAGCCTTTGCTCAACAGTCGAGATCCGGCTAGCCATGTCGCCTACGACCAACTAACAAAATTGGCCGTGGCCCCTTCAGTTCAGAAGCAGGCAGCGCACGCACATCCCCACCAGAGGTCGTTGACGCCAGTCGCAAGTGTCTGGAGTCTGGACTGCCAGGACAGAGCCCATCGCGCAGGCCGGGTCTGCTCGTCAGGAGAAGGCTCAGGGGAAAGGCGTCTGCTAGGCAGCGCCAAGGAGGAAGGAAAAAGCATAGGCGGAATGACCAGGAAAAAAAAGGCCCCAGAGGCCGTACCGCAGGGCCCCAGTTGGCGAGGAGGTACTGCAGGTACGTACACACACACACACCCCCGGACGCAGACACTTTACTCTACCTGGCGGCGGAAATATAAACCATACACTGTGGGGCAGGGCGGTAATCAGTCCAAAATCCGCTGGGCGAGCCAAAGAGGGAGACGGGCTGGGAGCGGCAGTGATGTGACAAGATATAACACGCACGGTACGATACGACTAATAAAATACATCATGTCGTAAGTAGACTAGCAGGAAGACCCTTTTTGTCCCAGGAGAATGGGCGCGGTCCACCTGGAACACGACCGCAATTACCGCAAGAAACGAAGAGGGACCGCCCAACATACAGCATGACCACCAGCATCACATCTCATCTAATCTCATCACATCATCACATCCCGACAGAACAGGACGCTATGGCGCAGCTTTACCGCAGTCTGCCGCATGCTACCTGCCGCAGGCTATTCGCAGGCTATCCGAACTGGGGGACGATGGCATGCATAGTATGCCATGCTATCCCAACCCTGGTCACCACCAACACCCCCTTTGGCCAACATCATCATCAACAACAACAATACAAAGAGACCCTGTGGGCGTATTGCGCGTTCGTCTGGTCTGCCAAGATGGGATAGGTGGGTGTGCACTGTGCACGCACCCACATCCTCACTCAGTCGCGGTCATGTTGTAGTAGTAGTAGCAGCAGCAGCAGCATAGACAGCCCATGGTGCCTGTGTGTCCGTCCTGTCCTCGCTTGCCGTGCCAAAAAAGGCCCTCCGAAGGATTCGGTACCCACATCGCATTGCAGCTGTTTACCACGAGGCTTTGATATGGGGTGGGTGGTGGATTGGAATCCTTCGACTATGCATCAGTCAGTGGGATCGCCGTGGTGCCAGAGAGAATGCTACCGCACTGACTCCGACCCATGTGTGGGCGTCTTGTTCCTCCTCCTCCTCCTCCCCGTCATGCCACCACCACCACCGCCCGGGCGCGGCGCGCCCCAACCCCAAAGGACCACCCCCCGTCCAGATGGGATGGGGAAAGGAAAGGTACTTTTGCCAAAGGGACCCTGGACGGCCTGGGACGGTGTTGAGGTTACTGCCCAAGTGGGATAAGGGGACACCTCGTAGGCAGCAGTTAAACCGCAACCAGAAGAGACGCGCAGACCTATTTTGGTAAGCAGCCTGCAGTTTTATGTGAGTCCACAGCCCACAGGGCGAGCCCAGGACCCACACAGCCTTGGGCGCCGGGGGGGTGGACGGAGTCTGTGAGTCCCCAGATAGACAGTGTGAGGGAGGGATACTCTACAGTAGCCTCCTGGCGAGAGGAAGGAGTAGTGGGAAGGGCTTGCGCGCGGAACTCGCTTTGGGCGTGAGTGGACTGGGCTGGGCAGAGGGCCAGGCGTGGCCCAGGGCAGGGCAGGGCAACCCAAGGTCCCAGCAATCGAGAATGAGGAAAAAAAGGGAAGAGAGTGGGAGTGACCGGGGGGCGTGGGCTGCACTGGCTCTGCCAGGGACCCCCCTGGCTTGCCCTCCCACACCAGTTGCTGATATGGGTGCAGGCCGGGGCCAGGGGGCAGGAGGGCAGGAGGGTGGAAGGGTGGGTGGGGGTACGTACCGGCCGGCCCTGCGCTTCGCGATGCACTGCACACATGCACACATGCACACTGCCCTTGTCCTGCCCTGCCCTGCCCTGCCGTGTCCACTGCCCACCCAAAAATGCACAGCACGGTACCCAAGTACGGGTACGGGTATGCGGGTACCTTGTATCTTTTCTGCTTCGCCTCTGGCCCTACCACAGATCCAATATGGAGCCCATCGACCCAAGCCATCCGCCCGCCGCACACAGACACGTAAAACACCACGCCGTCTATATCAACCCCGAGGGCCCCCAACCCATCTTATCCCAGCTGACTCCCCCTTCGCCCTCATGCTCCCCAGACATTCCAGTCATATCCACGGCTTCGCTGTCCTCCACCTCCACGGTTCCACCATCGCCAACCCGCGCTCCACGCCCACGCCCACGCCCATCCGACTACCTCAACAACCCACAACGCAACGCCCGCCGCCTGCCTCGGCACAGCCCGGAACAGACATTCTCGCCCGCGCGCCTGGCCATTACCACCCCGGGTTATATATCGAGGTGAACGACTATTCAGCACGTGCGAAGAACCATCAGGGGCATCTTATACAAAGAGTTTGAAGAGCGAGGCAGAGACCCAATATAATCCGGCACACACACAAGACCCGCCAAACCGCTGCATCGCCACTGCCGCCTATCTCACCCGGAGCCCGACCTCAACCCCGTGGACCCGAAGAAGAAGAGAGAAAGAAACGACAAAAGCCCGTATGAGCTTCTGACCTTGGCTGCCTCTCTTCTCATCATCTGGGTCCTCCAGGCTCTCATCAGCGTCCCACCTCAGCACCTTCCTGACAAGGTCTGACCAACTGGTATGAGCCAGATATCTTGATGTATGTAAGGCTTACGCCTCGTCGCTGAGTGTGTTTTGTTGTGTGCGTGTGTGTGTGAGAGAGAGAGAGAGAGAGACAAAGAGCCATCTTGACTGACTCCGTCGCCGTAGCCTGAGCTCCGTCGCCACTCTCAGATTTGACTTCCCTGACGGAGTCATATTGTGAGACCAACCTAGTCGTATTCTGCTGTCGCCGCCATGGTATCTCTTGAGCATCACAGCTTCGCCATGTTGCCTAGGCACATGAGCGAGGAGCAGGAGCAGCACCTGAGCTCCATCTACCCTGATCCGCCCCAGGGCGCCTTCTCCACCGCCGGCATGGACCTGGGTCTCACCTCCGACGTCTACTTCTCACGACTCGGCCAGGATTTCCCTCCCAACATGAACGGCTTTGACCACCACCTGCCATATGCCGCCGACGGCCCCACAGGTTGGTCGTATGGCGGTCGCCTGTCGCCACCACCCATTTTCCAGGAGGACAGAGAGATGGGCATCCCCTCAAATATCTCGACCGCTTCTGCCCCTTCAGCGCCTTCCTCAGCAGTCGGCTCACCACAATCGACCCACGGCCAGCCAGCACCAGTACCCGAGTGGGCAGGCCCCCAGGGCGTCGCCCTGAGCCCCGGCATCGTCGGCTCTCACGAGTACTTCACCGGCTCCGAATACAACAGCTACGTCCCACAAGGTATGGAGGATCTCGCACCTTTCGCATTCGCAGACAGTTCAAAGCCACCCGGTTTTGTTGGTGAGTCACCAAAGACTTCTACATCTGTTGCTCCCGAGCATCTCCTGCAGCATGAACACCACAGTTCTGGCCCCGTCTCCCCTCCTGTGTCTTGCCAATCACAATGTACTGTACCCGCCGAGCCTTGGGCTGCTATGGATGCTTCTTCTGCCGCCGCCCAGGCGCAGACGTCCAGTTCGCCAATCTCCCCCATGTCGTCCAGAAAATCCAGTGTCTACACATCTCCTGATTCCGTAACTCCGTTTTCTTCTCCCACGGCGCCTGGCTGGACAAGTCCGACAACGCCTCAGGTGGTCTCTTCTTTCTTTTCTCAGTCTAGTGGTCATTTTATTGCTCCTCTCGGGTCTTCTTGTTGGTTTCCTTAATCATCTCTTCAGCCTCACAAGAGAGCATCTCGCTGACCTCGTAACCCCCAAATCAGATCCAAGCTTGATCCACCATGAGATCAGCCGGCCGCTTATGCCGCCTTATGATGCTGGGTTCCAGCAGAACTCGTCCGCGTATCCCAACTCGCCCGCTCTTACTGCCTCATCACCGCACCTGAGGACGGGCAGCCAGAGCCCATTCATGCAGCCCAACACCGGCTACCACTACTCTCCTTACCCAGCACCCATCGACCAAGGCCGACGACCCAGCCTGGTCTCGTATCAATCCGGACATTCTGGCGCGTACAGCGACAGTGACTCGAAAGAGAAGCAGCGATGCCCACATCCCGACTGTGGGAAGACCTTCAAGGACCTCAAAGCCCACATGTTGACGCACCAGACGGAGCGCCCTGAGAAGTGCCCCATCACAACGTGCGAGTACCACATCAAGGGCTTTGCGAGGAAATATGACAAGAACCGCCACACCCTCACTCATTACAAGGGCACCATGGTTTGCGGTTTCTGTCCAGGCTCCGGCTCCGCGGCCGAGAAGTCCTTTAACAGGGCAGACGTCTTCAAGAGGCACCTAACGGCGGTGCACGGAGTGGAGCAGACGCCACCCAACAGCCGCAAGAACAAGAACGGTGCCTCCACCTCGGCATCCACAGGCAAGAAGCCAGGGCCGGGCTACGCGCCGGACGCCACTGGCAAGTGTTCGACATGTTCGCAGACGTTCAGCAACGCTCAGGACTTCTACGAGCACTTGGACGACTGTGTGCTGCGCATCGTGCAACAGGAAGACCCTGCTGAGGCTGTCAATGCGAGGAGGCTCGCCGAGGTCGAGAACGACCGCGAGGTGCACGCCACGCTGGAGAAGAACAGCCTGCCGACCACGACACAGACAATGATGACCGAGGACGACGACGATGACGAGCTCATGGAGGACGAGGAGGGTCAGTTCCTCGACGAGCAGAACCTGATGGCGCTCGGCGTCAAGACCTCGGCGTCGCCCACCAAGAAGTCCAAGGGCAACCCAGCCAACGGCGTGCAGAAGTCCCGGGGCCTGACGCACTCCCGTGGCGGTGTCTCCATGTCCAAGTCCAACGTCAGCAGCCGGGCGCGCAAGCACCGCAGGGAGTACCCCTCGTCGTGGGGCTTCGATAAAGGCCAGATGACGATGAAGAAGCGTGTGATGGCGGTCTTTGACGGGCCCCGCCGGCTGGCCAAGGACGACATGATGCTGTCCACGGAGCGCGAGGTGCGGGTGCCCCTCGGGGACGGCAAGTCGTACGTCACCGACCTGGACGTCCAGACCATGAAGCGGGCCGAGGGCTTCCTCAACGCCACCGAGGAGGAGAAGGGCCTCTGGATCTCAGACGACCCAACGGAGGAGGACATCAAGGCCATGCTGGATGCGCAGATGCAATGAAGCAGCAGCAGCAGCAGCCAATGGCTGGATGATGTCTGCTTCCCTTATATACCACCCCACACACATATTCGGGATGCGGGACAGGCCCGACGCGCAGGAGAATTCTTGATACCCACTCTCATCACACCTAAGCACTCATGTATGCGCGGGATATGGCCTTCTTCTTTATTTTTTTCTACTGGAAAGCGAGCAAGCAAAAGTGAATTATGATTTTATACTCTTCCCTTCTTCTCTATATGTCTCTTGGGGACGGTGGCATGAGCGGGCGGCATACTTCCTCGGTGTGAAAAGATCTCGGGGCGGGAATTGGAGTGGCATGCAAACCGTGTGGACCAGTCCCGCCCTCTCTTTACTATCTCTACTACTACTACAATACTGTTCGCCTTATGACGGCTGCGACGATACCCAGGTACATGGTTATACATTTTATTTGGGAGACTTTTTTGGGGGGGGGCGCCTTCGTGGCTTGGCCAGCCCTCTTTGTTTTGTTTTTGGCTTGGGGATTGCACGGAGTTAATGTTGGATGTTGTGGGTGTGGGTGGCAACCACAATTGATAATCTGAGCTGCCTTTGGGAACAACGATGATGGACCTGATAGCGAGTCATGGATCGTAATAGTCGATGAATTCAAAAAAGAGCCTCCTGAATCCTGCAAGTCTCCATGTGGATGAGCTCCCCCGAGGTTGTGCTGCTCCTGGTCCAGACCAGGTCAGGCAGTGTGTTCAGCAGCATCCCGGTTTTGATACGGAAGAGACTTGAGAGGGAATCATGACACATGGGGATTTACTGCAAGGAGTGCATTTCGGTTTCGAAGAGAAACGTCCTGCCTGACAGACAGAGATAGAATTGTTCAAGTCCGGAGGTGGAGGAAACACAGAGCTGCAGTCCCAGACAAAGCACAGGATTGAGAGACGGTTGGTTGGTCCTGCTGACTGTTGGTTGGTGCACGGATCGTTTGTTCCACCTGCTGTGGCAACACCGAAGCGGCAGGAGGAGCTGGCCTAATCGGTCCCAGGCTTAGTGGGTTTTCCTTGTTGCAGGAGCAGGCAGGGAATTGGTAATTGAATGACGGCAGGCCTTCCCGCTCAGCTCACCCGTCGGCTGCCTGCACAACTCCGGACTGGGAACTCTTTCAACGTGGCATCAAGCTGAACGACATCCCAAAAGCAGCACGCCACCCTTCCCAACCCCCCCCCGCCAGTTGCTGCGTCGCCAACTACTTCGCATCCCAACTGCCACTATGGGCACTTGACCGACGCCCGCCCACTGCCCACGTTTTGTTTCCCTCCCCTTACAAGACAACGCAAACGAATCCTCTCGACATCTGGGGGATAGCTCGTCAAGATGCGCTTGGCCATGTATGCCGGGGTGAGTGTGCGCCCCAGCTTCCCAGCTCCCCTCCTCCAGACATGTCCCCTACCTCGCCAAAGTTGCAGGCTCTGCCGATCCATCCGGGTGGGCCAGCAAACCTGCGAAGCAACCGGTGGCAGCTGTGCCGGGCGATCGCGAGACAGGCTCAGAGCTGACATGTGTGTTCCGTTTAGGCCTCGGCGGCCCTCGCGGCCGCGGTTGTCACGTCCGCCTTCTACCAGCGCGCCAACTTCTACTCCGCCATGGTGTATCTGTCGCAGAGCAACCTCTGCTTGATGGTAAGTCACCGGTTCCACCCCTGCCCGCCGAGGATCCCTCCCCTCCATGCTGTGGCACGCGACCGCCGATGGCAAGCGCTGTGAGACTGATGGCCACCTCCCCGCAACAGATCCTCGTCAACCTCGTCTTCCTCGTCTATGGCTCCTTCATGTACGGCCTCCAGCGCCTCTGCTTTGGGTCCCTCCGTCCCGTCGAGGTCGAGCAGCTCTACGAGAAGGCCTGGTTCGCCATCACGGAGACCTGCCTCGCCATGACCGTCTTCCGCGAGGAGGTCGGCGCCTTCTTCATCGTCATGTTCACCGCCCTCATCACGGGCAAGGTCTGGGGCTGGATCGGCGAGGGCCGCGTCGAAGTCTTTGAGCAGCAGCCCCCGGCGAACCCCCGCCTCTTCCACGCCCGCCTTGTCGTCTCGCTGCTCTCGAGCATCCTGTACAACTCCTGGCTCCTGAACTACTGCATCAACACCGTCATCGCCCAGGCGAAGCCCACCATGATGGTCATGTTCCTGTTCGAGTTCGCCGTCCTGGCCGTCGGGTCCCTGCACACCGGGCTGCGCTACGTCATCTCGCTGGTAGAGGCGAGTGTAATTAAGAGGCAGACTGCGCAGAGGCTCGAGCAGCGGAGGCGGGAGGTGAGAGAGCAGAGAGCAGAGATTCTTCGAAGGAGGGCGGCCGGGGAGACGACTGAAGACGCCGAGACACTGCCGGACGAAGACGACATCGATGAGATGGATATTGAAGTCCCAGGCTGGGATACGAAGGGCCAGTGGATCCTGTTCCTGGACCTTTTCGCTGGTGAGTCTTGGTCATGTCCGACATAAATCTGAACGTCATCTAACTCAGCTGCAGACCTTCTAAAGCTCTCAGTTTACACAGCGTTCTTCTGCGTGTTGCTCGTCTTCTACGGCCTGCCGATCCATATCATGAGGGATCTGTTCATGACGACTAGAAGCTTCGTCAAGCGGCTGACAGCCCTGCTGAGATACAAGCAGGCACTAAGGGACATGAACCGATACCCAGACGCCACGGTGGAAGATCTCGGACGCGAGGATACTTGTATTATCTGCCGAGAGGAGATGCGACCTTGGGACCCCAACTCTGGACAGGTGGAGAGAACGAGGCCGAAGAAACTACCATGTGGCCACATCTTACACTTTGGCTGTCTCAAGAGCTGGTTGGAAAGACAACAAGTATGCCCAACCTGTCGGAGCTCAGTCGTGGTGGACCAACCCGCTAGGAACGGCCAATACCGCCCTAGGATGGCATTCCATATACAACCAAATCTACCGGGCGGGCAGAACCAGCCCGCGCCAGCGAACGGTCAGGCCCCCGGCGCCCAGGACGCACAGCCTAATGGGCAGGCCGGACAGGGCGGTCAACAACATCCTGCAGGCCCTAGAGCAGCCATGCGATACATCAACCTCGGCCCAATTAGGTTAGGCTTTGCCCAGGGTGGGCAGGAGGTGGCAGAGCTGGCGAACCGAATGGGCGTCGACCTGGATGGGCCTAATGGCCCAGCGGCAACACAGGCGAACATTCCTGCGACGAATGCCGTGGATCTCTCGACGATGGAGGCTGTTCGTAATAGGTTGCTCGAAGTCGATCAAAGGATCCAACAGGAAGTCCGTGATATACAGCAGGGCATACAGAACGTCCACACAGCCCAGCACGAACTCCAGCTCATCAACATCATGCTTTCCGAGCTCGCGCGCATCAGGCAGCTGAACCTTGGCCAGCAACAGCCCGCAGCCCAGCCTGGCCAGCCGGCACCTACCCCTAATGGTGCTACTTCTGCCGGTATACCTCCCCAGCAGCTAGGTGCCGCGCCGGTGCCGCAGCCGGCTGCGTATCCCGCCGGCCAAATCCCCCTGCCGACGATGCCACAGACCTCAAACCCCTTCATTCCTAGGATGAACTCTCCCACCGTAACACGTCACGGGGCCGCTCCGCAGACCACAGCTATTCCTTCTGGCAGCGCAGACCTCCCGGAAGGTGTCACGATCCCGCCAGGGTGGTCCCTGATGCCTCTTCAGCGCCTCGACGCTGGTGCGGCTCTGGCAAACGGGACTCAGGTGCATGGTGGTCCTGCGCCAAGCAACCCGCCAGAAGGAGCCCCGCATACTGGAACTGGCCAGCTCAACGGGACCATACCACCCCAGCCGAGCAGTAGTGGCGGAACGGCCTCGGGCGCTAATGGAGGAACCACAACCGAGGAGGCCCACAGCACAGACGCCCAGCAAGGTCCGCGCCGTTCGACAGCCGAGCCACCCCAAGTGGCAGCCCCAACGCCGGTGACGCCAGTCTGGGGCGGGTCGGCACAACTATTTGGCGGCGGCGGCGGCGGCAGTAGTGGTGGATTGCCATTCGGGTTGGAGGCGCCTGGCTCCAGCCGGTCCGCCTCGCAGACCCGCGAAACGGAGAGCAGCAGCAATCAAGAGACTGGGGACCATGGCGCGCCCAGCAACAGCACTTCGGGCGAGGCGTCGAACGCGCCAACAGCGTCTCCTGCACCGCCCGCGGCCGAGGGGCACGAGGACGGTCCTGCGGCCTCGAAAGGCAAGGCGCCTGCTGCTACTGTCGAGGATGCCGAGGATTGAAATTACGAGCGGGTTTTTTGAGTTGGGGGGCGGTCCGGTTGTTTTCTTTTTAAGCAGCCTCCTTGTAGCACTTACCGATAGCGAGTCAAGACAGGCATATGGAGATACCAAATCGTGGCAAAGTAAGCTTGCCCAATCGAGCGGGAAAGAAACAGGTTTATTCTACTGCTGTGATCGTTCGTAGCAAGGACGGTGAGGGTTTCTGGCCGTTTTCTCCAGACTACAAGTACAGATAAGGAAATGAGCGCATCTCCGCTTGCTTGGTAGATGTTATTACGCCTTAAGTCGTGACCTTTTGTCTCTCCAATCTGTTGGCAAGCGGCGTGCGCATCCACGGGCAAGCGGCGTCCCATCTTTGGTCTCCACGACCACGCTCAACGGAGTGCAGTCCAACCAGTCCCCCAGATCATGCTTGTATGCCATCGCGTCAGTTCGCGAAAGTGCTCGTGACTGAGCCAGGCTTGGCCAAGGCCCCCCCCCCCCGCTCCTAGCCAGAGAATGTATACGTCTAGCCGTGTAAAACCACCAAAGCGTGGTTGTACACTCGTCCCGAGCAGTCGGTCAAGTCAGCCACTGCCAGGGCTAGAAGAGCCAGAAAAAGGTACGACCAATGCCACACACTCGACTTCACTTCTCTGTTTAGGCTACAATTTTCAAGAACATAACAGTAAGCAGTTAGTTCATTGGTGGATGGGGATGGTCTAGTGGTATAATAGGTTGGTTAGTATGGGGATTATTTCTGCAGCCTCTGACGAGGATTAAATCCAGATTGTTGCTGTGAGGGAATACTGCGTCCCATCCCTTTTGGGTTTCTTCTTTTGCTGTGCTTCTTTTTAGCTGTTTTATGTGATCTCGCGGATGACGTCCATCTATACTGCTTGCCCGTGCAGGGCGGGTTGTTTATAAGTACGTTGTGTTGGTGAGTGGAGCCGCAGACTAGGCGCAATCTCACCGGGCCGAGGATTGCCTTAAAGCATGTCGATGTGAGTCCGCTATTAAGTCGCCCAGAGAAGGCCCTCGATGGTCATTTGCGAAACAAACCTCAGGCCTGTCCATGGTATCGTGCTGAGAATCCTTGGGTGGCTGCGCGGTGTCAGTTTCGCCACGACCGTGTGTTCCATAAGAACATGGTTGGTGTGAAGCCCGCGTCATGATTTGCTATGCCGTCCATCAGTCAAATTAATCCAGTGGGTCTCGGGTAATTGAGGCGTCCCAGGATGCGTAAGAATAAGCCGTTGAGAAACCTCTCTCTCTCTCTCTCTCTCTCTCTCTCTCTCTCGCGATCGTCGTTCACTCTCAGCCCCCCATCTCGACGTCCTCACCGCCCCCTTTCCGCTTCGTCTCAGCCCGGTGCTTCATCTTCCCCATGGCGTCGTCCACCCACTTCTTGTACGCGTCCTCGCCGCCCTCCTTCAGCTTCGAGGCGACCACGCCCTTGAGGACCTCGCCGGCGAACCCGACAAAGTTGTGCCGCCTGAGCGCGTTCTCGAAGCGCCAGTCCCTCCGCTTCCTCTCCTCCCTCTCCAGCAGCTCGCCGTCCCCGATCTCCCTGGCGCGGATGCGCAGGTCCCGCACCATGGCCAGCAGGTTGAAGCGGATCTCGGCGGCGTCGTAGCGGCTCACGCGCCGCTGCAGCACTTCCATGACCTTGGCCGGGAACTCGTCCTGCGCGCAGGGCCCGTGGCTGATGGGCGCGGCCTGCAGGCCGTCCATCTCGTACAGGGTGCCGCCGACGGGGGTGTAGGCGACGAAGTGGTAGACGTCCTCGGGCTCGCCGGCCGCGCGCTGCGTCTCGTCGGCGAAGGGGCTGCTCTTGGCGAAGGAGTTGTGCACGTCCCGGATCAGCTCGCTGTTGGAGAGGGCCTCGCCGCGGAACTCGGGCGGCAGCGGCATGGTGAAGTCGCGGAAGTCGCGCAGCCTCGCCCCGATGTCGATGAGGCCGCCCTCGCCCTCGGGCGACCGCTCGTCCTGCTTGTTCATGAGCACCGACAGCAGGGCCTGGGTGCCGCACGCGTTCTGGATGGTCTGGCGGGCGAAGAAGAGGCGCTCGGCGGCGTCGTGGTCGAAGGTGCCCTCGTGGGGCTTCTCGGCCGAGGTGTAGGGGGTGTCTGTGGGGTACTTGAAGAGGAAGATGACGCCGTAGACGGGGTGCAGCTGCGCAAGAGAGTCGGGGTCCATCGTTATGAGCTCCTCGAACTGCACATCTTTCACGCCGAGGTTGTCCAGGAGGTAGGTGAAGACGCCCTTGTGAGTGTCAGCGCATTGCTCGTCCAAGAGGGTGGGGTCGGCGCCTGTGGCAGCCCGTGGGTGGCGGCACGGGGGGGTGAGAACGCACCGCGTCGGACTCGACTGGGGCCAATTAGCATACCGAAGCTTCAGCGACCATATGTAGCTCGAGAGAAGAGGCGAGGCACTTACTTGTATTCCAGCCGCCGCTCATCTTGACGTGTTGGGACGGCCGACGCAGCGAGAGCTGAGCAGGGTTCGGCACTGGGTGAAAAGACTGTGATGGCTTGGAAAAAAGCGCAGGCACTGGATGGATGATGGTCAGTCAGTCGAATGAGTGTCACGGAGAGCCGGGCTGCTGGGGTTCGATGTTTGCGGTTGATGGTTGAGCTCGCAGCTTGAAGACGTGAGAAGAGCTCCCGTGTGTTTGGTGGGGAGCTCCCGATGACGTTGGAAGACGGTGGTAGTCTATCACGCCGCGGGTGAGGTGCTGGAGCTGCAGTGTCTTATCGATAAGGCTTAGAAATCACATTGTCCATACCATGGCGCGACGGGATGGATACATCTAGGTTTTTGATACCTTGATATCTCTCGATCTTTATACAATCCTGCTTCTTCTGATCGTGCCTGAGATGTGCGCAATATAATGTCCACGATAAAGGCACCCAACAACAAGGTCATGCGGGGCGACTACCAGGAGGATGTTATTGATGGCATGTCGGCGTTGCATGGCGAATTTGGTGTTGAGGGCTCTTGCATGAGCACAGCAGCAGGTGTCAGGCTGAGGTCTCCTGCCGAGCCAACCCATCCGTGCCCGCCCAGTCCAATGGTTTGGGCATCTCAACGGTCTCCCCAGCTCCCTTTCCAGGGTGGACATGGCAGCTGCCACACCACTGCAGACCAATACACCCAAATGCAAGTGTAACGGGAGCATCACGGGTGGGTCCAGGGTCCCGAGCAGCGTCGAAACACTGCCGGAGGACGTTCCCACGCAAAGGTCTGCTTAGGACTCAGTTTACGGCGCCCAGCTTCCCTCGTCATTGTGCCATGCTGAGGACAAGAGAAGCCGGCTGTCTGGGGTGTGCGCTAGATGGGGTCAGACATGAACCCTCGCCGAATGGAATTGAGTGACCGAGAGCCGGAGAAGGCCATTCTGATGACGTGGAATTGTACGGTCATGGTGGGAAAAGGAAGAAAAAGGCGAACGCAAGAGGGGAAAGGTCGGCGCCGCCAAGAAAGCCGGCTGGGGACGGTTGGCGATCGAGGAAGCGCCACGGATGGATTCGCCATTGAGGGGCTAAATAAGATGTGTATGTCAGCTGTCAGACAAAGCACAAAGCTTGTGGGGTGCCGACTACACACCCAACCACTATCCGACCCAAAGGCTTCAGAAGCATCAGGAGCAGGAGCAGAAGCAGAAGCAGAAGCAGGTCTAGCCAAAGTCTTGTTTCCCAAGTGCAAAGACCAAACCCAGGCCCTGGGCCGATCACACTCAACCATCTTTCCTCCCCAGTTCCCTTTTGTTCACCTCCCGCACGTTTGGGTAGGAGAAGTTGCTCGGGCGAACCCGACTAACCTCATCCGCCTTGGTTCACGATCTGCGTCCGCCCAAGCCCTATCTGCATTATGTGTGCCGCAGGAAGGGGGCCTGTCAGGAACAGACACATGGTTGGCCCTACGATCGCTCAGGTACCCGTCGCCGGAAGCAGGACACAGCCAATGAGAGCACAGCTAAACGATCCAGGGCACGCCATGATTCTCTGCCGGCACCAGCCGTACCAATGCTCCGGTACCAGGCACCGGAAGCAGTGCACAGCCAATGAAAGCACGTCCAGAAGGTCCTAGTCAGTGAAGGATGACTAGCCGGCCCTCCAAGAGAAGAGACTGGCCGCCCCTCCAAGAGAAGAGACCGACTGGCATGGTCGACTTTGCCTGGGTGAGCACGTCCTGAACGTATGTTCTTCTAAAATGCTTCCAGAATGCCCCTCCTAAAGGAGGAGCTCCCAGTCATGACGACGACGCCCCTAGACCATGAGGGGCAAGGCTTCACTCCAGAGATTCTGATCTTCCGGGTGCCGTCTGCGGGCTGTAGCTTCATCTGCTATAAGAGGTCCGGCTGTCCTTCCTCCTCTGCATCTTCAAAGTCCATCCATTTCCTTCATCTTTTGTGCCAGGGAAATACACAACTCACGAGCTATAAGAAAACCGTCTCTCATTCTCCTTCCTCTTCTAGACTCTACTTACTTTCCTTATCTTTTCTCGCTAAACCTGTAATAGAACTGTCTCTAGTCCCTCTTCTTCTGTCTTTTCATCCTGACTCCGTTCACTCTCCTCGTCTTGTCCCTCAAGGCCTACAGCTAGAATCGTGCTCCATAAAACACCATGCCCACCGAAGTTACTGCCCCGGGTTCCGGCTCTACCTCGTCCTCCGTATACCACGTCCCTAACGGCCACCTCCTGCACGGCATTCCACTGCCAGAGCCCCACGGGATGAGGGACATGGTTCACAGCTCGTACCGTATTACCTTTAACGCCGAATACGGCTACAATACTGGCCCTGCTCCCGGCATTAGGGCCCCAGAGGTGCGTGCTGTCCGCCACACCTAATCACGCAGGAACGAGCAGTCACTGACATCCATCCTCGCCCAGCCTGTCCATCTCCAGCTCCAACCTGTCACGGACGAACAAGTCTCGGACACTGCCCGGGCCCACGAGGGTACCATGGGGCAACCTCTCCTCGAGAACAACACGGCCTTGGCCTCTGATGGTCATGACCTCGAGGAAGCGCGCCAGCCGGCTCCGGGAGGGGGCGCTCACTCTGGCGTGGCACCCGCCAAGCCCAAACGCTCGTGGGTTTGGGTGACAGCGCTCAGGCTTGGGATCCTGTGCCTCATTGTGGTGCCAGGCCTCGTTCTTGGACTCGTCACGGGACAGGTTCCGTGGGGCATCGCGCTCTCTGCCGCTGTCGGCACAGTCACCGCTTTATTTGCGGGTCTTTACTATTATCTCAACAGGTGATACTGGCCGTCATGAAATGCGAGCAGGGCGTCTGTCGACGCGGTCTGAGGGGAGGAGGGGGTTCATCTGTCGTCGATTTTGAATCGAGCCTTCCTCCCTATCGAACTCCTCGTTACTTTCTTGTCCTTCCTTACTCGATCTTGGCTTTGATTTTTTTTTTTTTTTTTTTGGCTGGAGACAAATTCACTTCCCATCGGAATTCTCACTTACTTCTTGTCCTTCCTTTCTCAACTTTAACTTTCAATTCTTGTCTGGAGACAACTTAAAGCACGTTACCTTCAATTCTCTTGTCAGCATACGGACACAGGCGATGGAAACATCAAATTATAGAAAATATACCCATATACCCCTTTGTACCTTCTATAATCACGGCCCAGCTTTTCCAGCCTGACACTACTGCTTGTGTTCTCCAATCCTCAGCAAAAAAACGGATTTCTGACCACTTAATCGTGAAGATCTTCTCTGGTGCAAAGCAGTTGCTGTAGGTGGCATGGTCAAAGGGACCAGACAATTTACTACGGAAAGCACCTCAACGTGACCATCTTTTTTAAGCAGTTCAGAACTGCTCAAAAGTCATGGAATAGAAGTCATCAAAAATCTTTTCAGGCGTTGGGGGAAACCTTCAAGATCACCTGATTTGTGGCATTTCGTATAGAGCAGTCGACTCCCTCGATACTCTCAACGCACTAACTTGGCAGAACAGGAGCGTGACGCGATCGGGTCAAGCCATGCACGACTACGCAACGAACAGATCCGGCCCGCCTACGTCCACGGGTATCGAGACATATGCGTGTCTTTCCGTCCCCGATCACGGTTCCAGGCCCGGCCGGGAGAGACCGCGGGCCCTCATCCGGGAGAACCGGTCCGCAGAAACCGACCATACCACCCAGGACCTAAGGATTGGAGGGCTTCAGGCATAACCACCAAGCTCAGACCCTACCTAGGTATGCTCATGTTCCTACGTCTTCCCAGACTTCGGGCGTCTTGCGTGATGTTAAGAAACATGGATAGGATCACAGAAATTGACAAACATTCGGTAGACTTTCCACCGAGCCAGCACACGATGAACCGTCGTTGCAGGCTTATGGACGACCGATCTAAATTTTGCCACGATTGAAAGGCAATGTAAATACGAGGTAGTGGTTAAAGCTTAGATCAATACTGTTGTGGACATGTGGAAGATTACAAGAACTTTGGAAGAGACGCTCAAGGGATCACCCAGCAAGTCTCCAGAAGGGAAGCCATGTCATCTAATCTATATAAAATTTAATCTTAAATCCTCCTGAAAAGTGTAAATCGTATCGAAGCATGTATCATCAAGTATTTTCACGTCTGAAATAAACTTCTCCTGCAAAACAGATAGCAGCACCAGGCTCCTCATCCAAACATAACCCCCCCCCC
>LJJS01001656.1:163450-175141 GCA_001447215.1 Diaporthe aspalathi
CCCTCCCATGGGACGGACAACACACCTACTTGTACCCCACGGCATTGACCAGCTGCGGTACAACTATATCCATCTCATGCGCCTCGCCCGTGCTCCCATCCCTCCGGCGGTGCTGCCCCTCCGCCGGCGGCGCGGCCGACGACCCCCTGTGGGCCGAGGCGGCGAACGACGCGCCGGCGTGCGACGTGCGCGTGCTGTCGAGATCGACCTCGGACATGGCGAACTCGTCGTGGTGCTGCTTGGCGCCGCCGGGCCCGGGCACCCGCTGCTCCCGCCTCCTGCGCTCGTCCTCCCAGAACCTGCCCTTGCTGAAGACGCGCACGATCCACGGCTTCTCGCCGGCGGGCTTCCAGGTCCAGTACTCCTTGTACTGGTAGTCTTTCGGCTCCAGCCCGCCGCTGCTGAGGGCCATCACCGCCCAGATCATGCCGTTGAGGGCGGTGTACACGAAGAGGCCGCTGTGTGGTTGTTTTTAGTCGTTTGGGCACACGGGGGCTTGGCTTCTTGTGTGCGAAGAGGGCTGGGGGAGGGGGAGGGGACATACGCGATTAGTCCGTAGGCGACGCTGTAGCTGAAGGGGATGAAGGCTATTGTGACGAAGGATGGGATGGCGTCGCCGACATAGCGCCAGTTGACCGCGGTCACCTGCCGAATCATCAAGCATCCAACCTAAGTCTTATTGTCAGTGAGGGTTCCTCGGGACCGAAGAAGCGGGGATGACTCGCCAGAATCAATGTACACCCGGTAGCCCACGGTGGTATCGAGGCGAAAATAGGGGCGAAGAACACAGAGATCAGGAAGCACAACCCCGTCACGATGGCCGTGAGGCCCGTCCTGCCGCCTTCCGCTATACCGGCGCCGCTTTCAATAAAGGCGGTGACCGGCGAGCAGCCCAGCAGGGACCCGATGGAGATGCACGCGGCGTCGGTGCAGTACGCCATTGTCGAGCGGGGGAAGTCCCCGTCGCTCTTGGCGGTCTTGTTGCAGAAGCGGGCCATCGAGTAGAGCGTCGCGGTGCAGTCGATGATGTCGACGTACAGGAAGGTGAAGAGGGCGAGGGCGAAGCTAGCGCCCGAGTTGCCGGACAGGTCCCACTGCTGGGCGTTGAGGGTGTGGGTGATGGGGTGGAAGCTGACGACCTTCTTGAAGAAGTCGAAGCGCTCGTTGCCCTCGGGCGTGTTGGGGAAGTAGGTGAAGGGGGTGCTGCGCGGCCACGACAGGATCGAGACGAGCGCCACCCCGATGATGATGGCCGACTTGACCCGGAAGGCCATCAGGAAGGCCGTCAGCAGCCCGCCGCACATGATCCCGAGCCACATCTTGGAGCTGGTCATGAGGTTGCTCATGCAGGCGCCCGTCTTCTCGTCAAGATAGGCGGCGTCGCACCCGGCGATGGCCAGCGGCGTCTTGGGGTTGCCGGTGATGATGCCGATGCCCTCGGCGTACGACATGCCGACCATGGTGAGGAACAGCCCGATGCCCACGCCGCTGGCGGTCTTGATCGTCCCCGGGATGATCTTCACGAGCCAGTGTCGCATGCCGGTGAGGGCGAGGACGATGAAGATGAAGCCCTCGACGAAGACTGCCGTAAGGGCTAGCGAGTATGGCACGGGGCCCGTACCGCGGACGCCGACGACTTGGTAGGCGAAGTAGGCATTGAGGCCCATGCCTGGACTGGAGCGTCTGGTCAGAACGGAAAATTCTTTATGGGGGATATCGTGATGAATTACTTACGCCAATGCCACAGGAAGGTTTGTGAAAAAACCGAAGACAATGCTGGCGAGTCCCGCCAACGCTGCGGTTGCTGTGACAAGGTCTCGCTTGACCTCTGTAGATATTAATCTCGTATGCTCAACTTCTATATTTTTACACGACGCCTCTTCTTACCGTTCTGACAAGTCAAATACGCTGACTCGTTTGCACAGGTATCTTTGGGGCCATATGGCGCCTCACAATTGCAAGTTCCGCCAGTCTCTGACAGTATGTCTGCCTGGAGCTGATGTCAAAAGACCGACGCGCCATTTCGAGGTTCTCTGTTGCGGTTGATTCCACTCACGTTGACGGCAATTATGTACGCCATCGTGGCGAAGGTCGTGAGCCCGGCGCGGATCTCTGTGTAGAAGCTGGCATCTTGGATCTCTTGAGGCTGTATCGTGGCAAAAATATCAGCTCATCAGGTTCACATCCTCCAACACGGATAGATTCAAACAAAATCATACATGGCCACACCCACCGAGTCGAAAGACTCGGCCGAATGTCGATGTGTTGACTGAAGTCTCGACCCCCCGGAGCCGATCCGTCGTCCATTCAAAGCTCCTAGCCATGAAAGACTGGCCCTGGACAATGTCTCTCTGGTCCTCCATTGAGCCCTTAGAATCTATTACCCCTTGGGTTAAGAGAAACAAATTGATCAGAGCCAGTCGTCTGCGTTTAGTGAACAGATGGGGAGGTAACAACAAGGAAACAAAAGAACGAGGGGAAGATCGAGGAGAGAAACGTGGGTTGGAATCCCGTGGTATAGAGGAATCAATTTAGAGACACTTCTGAGTCAGAAAGCGCCACAACGTCCGCCTCCATGTGTTCAATGGGATACATGGGGGGAGGAGAAGGTGGAAGGGGGTGGGCAGAAACAAAGATCTCGCTGCATCAGACTCGGAAGCACAAATTAGAGCGAACCCCGGACAATTGATCTTAAATCCGCTATACGGACGTGGATGTTCTCGCCCACAGAGTGTGACTTAAACAGAACGTGGGCCTCTAAGTTGGCCCGGTTCCGTCACGCATGTACCTGAGTAGTGATATATTGACAGAACCTTAGCCGTATTGCTCCGCTCCTTTCTCTACCGTTGAGTGCGAATTCCGTTGGGCAGCTTCTCTCAGCAACTTTACAGGCGGCTGGGATATAGGGAGAAAAACTTGTACCTCGAGTACCCTCGAATAAACGCGTTTTCCTCCATCACCCGTTACTTCTCGATGAAGCCCCCAGTGCGGTGAGAGCCCACGCCAGATCTACGACTCGGGTCTTGCGTAATTGATCTTCCTGGTCTATGAGCCATCCATTGCGATCTTGTGAGGGACTAGGTGCTCTATCTGGAAGAGACTTGGATCTCGAAGCCAGGAGTTGTCCGATGCGGGTCTTTCGAACCTGCTGAGTCTGTACAGCCCCTCGGTGCTTTCTTCGGCTCACCTACTGGCCAAACGGTCGAAGTCATGTCTTGCTCTGCATACCGGTGTCACCTCTGGACCGGCCTGGATGAGGCTGTCATTTGCCAGGCACGTAACGAGAGAAGAGCCTAGAGGCCCACTGATTCAGCGGAATAGACCCGGAAAGTCCCATTATTGGCCCGACCCACTCGAGCACATGCAGCTGCATCGACTCCGATCGAGCTTCTCTTTCAAGCGTCAAGTTCCGTCGCACGCCTCCGTGCGAGTGACCTGCGGAATCGGCAATGCGCAGCTGGAAATCGGCACCGGGGATAGGAATATAGGACTCGCTTAGCATGCGCTCCACGACATGGATAGCTGCACCACTGCCGGATCTCTGAAAAGATTGCATGCATAGGACGTGTACGCGACGTTGGACCGCTTTCTTGAGCGATGGGAAGAGGGAAACCACATGTGCACACAACCACACCAGCGGCGGTGTATGACTTACTGACGAGCGCCTGTGCGGCGCGCAACGGCACCACAACCATCAAAACACCCTTCGCACAATGTACCTAGGTATCTTCGAGTTCCGGGCCCCGTGTGAGCCGGGCCAGCCTCACCGATGCTTAATTAGCATGAGAAAGACGAGGCACCATAGGCCTAATGCGGCCGCCCACCTTGTCCTTCCCGAGGAGGCCGCCATGGCCCGCGCCATTTGTAACATAGACATGGTATGGATTTACATTGAGGTGGCTAGCTACTTACCCAGACGGGAGAGATGGCGGACATGGCCTCGCGGGTGGCTGCAGGGTGAGGGGTGAGGGCGTCCAAGCAGACTTGTAGGGATCACAGGAAGTGAGGAAGAGATTGATTGCATCTGGAGCCTGGACTGGACAAACCAACACCCTCGAAGTTATGGAGGTTACCATACAGCCGGTGTCGACTGTGCTGAAAGCCACAAAAGATGGAGAGCGAGCGATAACATCTCGTACACGCTCAACAGCCCCCCCTTTTGTCTGCAACCGGTAACACGCGTCATCCAGCCGCCCGAGACTCCACAAGACATGTCACCGCTGGAACAAGAGAATTGTTTGGATGGCTTACCCGAGCCGGCCACTGACGGACAGAGAGCAGAGAAACCCACAGGTTTGGTGTCTCGTGCGTAGGTCTCACCCAGGAGTTGTATTGACGGTCAGGGTTGCGCGCTTCTGAAATGAATCCAGTCCTGTCTCCTCACTGACTACTTAGGAACAAGACTTGATGGGTCAGTTTTGAGCTTCTGTTCGGACGTTTAAGAGACGATTCGGCAAACGTAGTGTGTCGTTTCGGTGGTAAGATCACGTCACGAGGACACGGCAGCATTCTGGTTATCTGCATAACAGCGCGTACAATTGCGGTCAAACAATCGGATGGTTCCCCGAGGGGCTGATTGCTTTGGAAGGCTTTCCAGCACATCTCGCTGTCGCGCCACGTCAGGGGATGCTGGAATGCGATGCAAGTCAACCTATTGGCAGGTGAGATTCCGGTCCACGAGACATGTCCCTTGGTATCTTCGGGAGTCACAGCAGGTGGCTCCGGACCGAAGTCATACTATAGGCAGTCTGAACCTTGTTGTCTAGGCTTGATCCGCTCCTCACCCCTGAGCCAACGTAGCTGAATGAAGAAGGTGGACCACGATGACTTCGGGAACCGGCATATCATCTGGGCCTTGAGCGAGAGCCCCTGCGCATCAGATCTCAGGTGCCAGTTAGAACTCTGGTATTCTTAGGCCCTCGGCCCTGAGGTTCAGTAGAGGTGATATCTTACCTGGGTACCCATTTCACCGGCAGAGTTCAGTGCGTAGGTAGTTGGCATCGACCTAGTTATATCCGAAGTTTGAATGGACAATTGCCGGAGCCTTGCCTATGCGCGCCCTCACCCGCCTGCCGCGGATATGTGCTTCGATTGCGTGCGCTCTATCGAGACATCGTGCAGGATGGTGCGATGTCATTCTTCCACCCGATCCACAGCCGAGGACTTGACAATGCGTGGCTGGTATTGCCACGATAAGCCTCCTTTACGGCAGGATAGAAATACTCCCCGACTCCGTATTCTTCACCTGGCGTGAAGCCGTACGGATCATGCTCCATTCCATTGTTGTGCTAACGTCCGAACGGCCAATGGAGCCACCCCGACCGTTCGGCTGTACGGTGGTACGCTCATGTGGCTTTGTTGGGCTGTGGCCACCTTTTTCCCCCCCTTGCCTGCGATCTGCTTTCTGTGGATCTAAATAGAAATACGGTTCTGATAAAATCTCTTCAAAATTGGCCATACCAGCGCCTCAGCTGACAACAGCTCTACCTGTCAATGGTGCTTCCAAAAAGGAAAAGGGGGTTTCTGTGGCCATCAGGTTTCAAGTTTGTTGTAACAGCGTCAGAAGACACTCACCGACACGACCATCGGTGTGCTGTAGGCCTTTGGGGGCCTGATGTTTGCCATGGAAAGCTTGAGCTACCTGTTCCAGGCCCTTGACAAGAAATCGCAAGCGAGGGTTGCGTAACTTGTCATCCTGTATAGGTTCTGCGGGGTGCTCTGCATTACCTGATATCAATCTTGGAACTGTCCCCGGGCGATCGAGTCCCTGTTGCAACTGCAACACCTTTCTCCCTGCCTTCTCCCCTCCTGGTCATACGCAGCCATTTCATGGCACATTCCGGACCCAGAGGCCTGGGCTTTTATACTACGTCCCCTATCCGTCCATTTCCTTGAGGCCGTGGTAAATTTAGGTTACTCTACACGCTGTTAATACCTTCCTGTCAACAACCTGGTCGTCCAACTCTGGCCAGCGTACCACATATCTCATGGCTCAGAGGAAGGGCATTTCCTCAAGATCTACTTCTAACTTGATTTTTTTAAAATCTTCTCAAGAAAGCATCCCTCTTCCTCGTTAGAATCAAGCATATTACTGGTTTACTTTGTTTGTACTCGGCGACAGAGGCTTTCCTAAATTAGAATCTGGACCAACGTCATCGCTTCCCGGAAAAAGATTCCTCATATTTCTTCCATGGCGCCACTTGGCCAGGGGCCTACCTTTTGGGATTGATCATATCCACTCTAAGCACCCCGAGTTTATCAGCAGCATGAGGTTTGCCTAGCCATTATACCAGCGCGTGAGCCAACTTGCAGCGAGAGAACACAACATACTTTCCTAATGCCAAATGCTGATAGTCAACAGGCTTCTGAGGACAGCCATATGTTGAAAATCAACCTCTACCAGCCGTGGTGACCACTCAGTTTCATTGCATGGTTTCCATGCCCATAGTGGCTGAAATATGCAGCATCCGAGCTTTATCCCACACAACATGCCCCTTGACTAGAAGTCACGAGCTGGCAAGATGTTTGACGTCGATTGGAGTGATCCCAACAGGGAGTCAGTTGGTGACAGGAGGGCTAGGAAACAGAAGGAGAAAGGGTCCAGTGACAAGACCAGCAATAAAGACAATGCAGACAAGGAAAGCAAGAGGGATGAGCAGAGCAGCCAGGCATCCGGCTCAGGCTCAGTTCGCAGCTCCATGTCCTCTGTGGACAAGCAATTTGGATTCTTTGGTGGAAAGAACAGGAAGAGGGGCCGGGGCCTGGGGAACACCAAGTCCACAGCCAGCTCCACGGCAGGGGCTCCAACCATACTCGAGCAGGAGCCCGCAGACGACAACAACGACGGCAACATCCACGATACACCACCAGAAGTGTCTTCCGCCGTGCCGGAGGGATCTGAAGCAGTGCCCACGGAAGATCATTATCCTAGTACCTCTGGCAAATCTTTCTTTGGTAAGTGCCCTCCCCAACAACCTTTGGTGTCCCCAGCCCACAGGAAGGGCTGCTGTCTGCCTCCCAGTTGTGCGTGCCACATGGCCCTCGCAGCCGCCAGCCATCGCAGCTTCTTCAACAGCACATAGCTGATGATACCCATCACTCTGCAGGCCTTTCTGAAGCTGTCAACAACACGTGGATCGACCACCTTCCAGGCGGATCACTTTTAGGATACGACATGGCTTTCTCAAAGCCGGGACTGAAGTCCACCCTGACCCAGCATCTTGGGGACGGGGTTTCTTTCATCACAAAGACAATTGAGGTCAAATCGCAGCCTCGAGGCAAAGACGACGCTGATTACCTTGTCTCCAAGGTGACTCTTTCAGCAGGCCCGGCCGCACAAGAGCCCAAGGATCTGTCTGCCAAACCTTCGTAAGTGAATCAGCGATGCCTAATTCCGGGGGAGCAAGTGTTGTTGACAGCAACTTTTGCAGCCCGCGGCAGACTCCTCCACAGGCCCCAGGCATGACCCACAGCCTGGCAACGGTTCCGGAGTCTACTTCTGGCCCTGTCCTCGAAGATGCGCAGCACCCGGTGCCAATGATGACCAATCTTTCCGTTTCGTCCGCGAGCAACCATCAGACTCCCACCTCAGTTACCGAGCCAAAACACAGCCTGAAGCGCAGGCCGAAGGCCCCCCTGAAGGCGCCTGCGATTGTCCCAGCCTGCCAGCAGTACGTTGGGAACCCCGACCTCTGGAGGGCCCCAGACGTGTGGGAGTACAGTGCCAGCGAGCCCGAGGTCTCGCCCGTCGAGGAGACGGCGGTGCCCCTCGGCGCGGACGACCTCAACCAGCTCGCGCTCGACCTGGCGAGCATGCAGCGCGAGGCCACTCGGATGCTCCAGGCGAGCCCCGATACCATCCTGCGGCGCCTCAGGGGGAGATGGGGAGAGCGCCGGGGCGTCGTGCAGGTAGCCCATGAGAGCGGCGCAGGGAGGACGCAGGGAGACGTTGACGTCGCCATCGACCGGGCGCTGATGTACAAGGAGCTGGAGATGGACAGGAAGCGGTGGATGCTGTCTGCCCTGCACAACATGGAGAGCAATACCCCTCCGAACACCGTCCTCTCCAAGCCCAAGGTGAAGCCCAAGGTGCAGAAGATCCTCTCGCTCTTTGACAGCCAAGGTACGTCAGGCCGAGCCTCTCAACCCTCAACCGCCTGTTAAATGGTTGGCAATGCTGACTCCCTCGATCAAGCCGCCACCTCATACCACGCCATCTCCAACCCGGGCGTCCCAGTCTACCACCTCTCCCCCGACCCGCTCTCCCACAGGCGGTACCCGAACATCCACCCCATCACGTGCCCGGCCATCTCGGCCTCGGCGGTGGGCGTGGCGACGGAGGCCTTCTCGGCCGTCCACTGCCTGCCCATCGCGTCGGTGCTCCCCTCGTCGGACCTGCCCCGGCTCCTGCAGAACATCTTCCGCGTGCTGGCCCCCGGCGGCTTCCTCAACATGGTCATCGTCGACCCGCTGCCCAGCCCCGGGACGGCGGGCCCGCAGCTGAGGAGGTGGCTGGACGAGAACCTCATCTTCAACCTCGAGCAGCAGTTCCGGTGCACGAACCCTAGCAGGAACTTCCCCGTCTGGCTGCTCGAGGCCGGCATGAGGGCAAAGGGCAGCGTCATCACCAACGCCCGCTTCCAGGCCGTCCTGCCCCGTCCCCGCGGGGAGCGCGGCCGCGGCAGCAGGGGCAGCAGCGGCGGTAGCAGCAGCAGCAGGAACAGCAGGGCCACCAGCAGCAGCGACAGCTCCTCCGAGGCGGCCTGGGCCAAGGAGAAGGAGCTGCGCACCGTGGTGGGGCGCATGCTGTGGCAGGAGATATGGGGGCCTTTCGTCGGCGCGGACAGGTGGTGGTGGGAGGTGCCCCAGATCGTCGAAGAGTGCGTCAGCCGGGATACCTACTGGGACTACAGCATCATTGCGGCCTGCAAGGAGGGCGACCTCTGAGCGTAACCAACAAGCCACCCACCACACCCACCACATCCACCCGGTAGCTCTTGCTGGCCACTATCCTCCCTTTGTGTGCTTTTCCCGCGCGATCCCCCTTCGACGCTCATGCGTGTGGATGCATGGCGGTTTGCGTTTCCCGGGTGAGGCCACGGCTTGCGGGCACTTCTTGATTGGAATTGAATATTGTACGTTTTTATTTTTTACGGAGGAAATACCCCGTGCCGCGGTCGGCATTGGACCTGATTGGGACAGGAAGAAAACCTCGCATTGGGTGCTACCGCTTGAATTTTGGCAAGCATACCTGGTGAGGGAGCATCTACACCTAATATGGCAGGGGTTGAGCCCTCCTCACACGGTGAATGCTCTCAGCAGAGACTCGGGTAGGAGGAGAACAAACACTGCCTAGCTGGCTAGCTAGCTAGGCTAGGTAGGGAGGGCAGTCTCGGACACCCGGAAGAAGGACCACGCGGGCATAGTGCATAGTGATGCAGTCAGTAATTGAGAATCGAGCATCGTGAAGCCCCCTAAGGAACCGTTCTGCGTGTGATTTCCAGTCTCATAACCCGCGGTGGCACTCACCCATTCTGCCTCCGAGGAACACCAAAGTTGCCATGGGTGTATATGTGCAAGGTTAAGACGCCGCGTGGCTTTCCTCTTCGGCCTCGGGTTCAGCGGCCACCCCACCTCCGGCTCGGCACAGCGGAGGAGATTCACTTGGTCAATTGTCTTGCCCCAGGGCAAACACCAGCGAGTGAGTATTGGGTGGGTATAAGACGGGCAGACACGCATCCGGGCCGCAGCACGGAACCAGTAGATCACACGTCGAGCTGGGCTCGGTAGCCGCACCATCTGCGATCTCGACTGGGCGTGTCTGGGAGACATGCTTGGGTGACGGATCACGTGCACCGTCGTCAGGGGAGGACATATGGGGGGGGGGTCTGCACTCAACAATGCTTGTGTCTTGCTACTCCTAACCACAAGGAGGTCAACCACCATGCTGCACCAAAGGTCGGGAACCCAACAAGCCCGCCGTCGCCGGGCCACTTGCGAACTCTACTCCCTCTTGGAACCGACGCGAGACAGGCCATCACCACTACTAAGCGGCGGGAAGAAAAGCAGCCAGAGCGATACCAGTCATGTGTTGCCAAGCAGCAATGTTCTAGGCCCCAAGCCCCAAAAGCTAGAGATAGTGTGCCCAAATTGTCGGTGTTCCTATTTCCCCCAACCCTTGCCGAGTCTAATCAGGGTCCCCCTGGCCCCGGACTAGCCAGTGCGCGGTGGGCTGCAATAAGGTTTGCCATCGGCGAAGCGGCACGGTGAAAAACCTTTATATCTCAGCTGTTGCTGAGACACTATGCTGAAGACAAGAAGGATGACGACGACGATGGTGATGATGGTGATGATGGTTGTGATGATGGTTACGGTGATGATTCTCTCCGGGGCTGGGCCCACACGTTGTCGAAACAAGACTCGGTGCCCAGAAATGGGGGAGGGGGGGTGTGTGTTCCTCTCCAGCAAGACCCACGGGGCCGGGTGGGCCGACCCCCCAGAAAATGCCCCGATGTCACCCACTGATGGGCCCAGGGTGGAGCCCTGCCCCGGACTTCTGACAGGTCATGCAGCCAAGGGGGGGCCCCACCCAGGCCTTTGTCCTGCACATTGCGAGTCGTCATGTGTGTGTGTGTGGTATTGTCCCCAATCGGGAAACATAACGCATGCGGTGTGCTTCTCCGGGCCGCGCGATGTCGTCTGAATGCGCGCTATTCAACTTCCTGGCGGCCCTTGTGATTCGGCACTGTACGGCCGCGATGATGAGGTGGTGGCAGCAATGCTTCAGAATCTGCACCCCTGGCCACGTCCCAGCTACTGGACTGAAAGGGCCCGACGAATGGGCAGCTTCTTGGATGTATCTTTCATTGCTAAATATCGGTCCCAAGTCACCTATCCCATCTCATGTTATCGTCCGTCGATGTGCTCGCCATTGCGGATGAACAACCCGATGGATTGCTCATGGTGCTAGCGACCATCGCCGGTTAAAACTGGGCAGTCGGCCAACAGGCAATCGTACGCAGCAGATGGGAGAGCCCAAGGCGGGGAATGCGGAAGACAAGAAAACCAACAAGCAATCCTGCCCGGGACCCACAACCAACCTCGTGGAGGGAGCCAACCGTCCTCGGGTCGGGATCGAGATACCACCTCCTCATCACCTAACCACATGTGCCCACTGGCGACACAGAGAACCCCGGGATGGGAAGCCCCCGGCGGGGTTTAGCGAGGCCCCCCGTCCGTCATCCTCAGGGCCGCGACTTGGCAGGATATCCCCCCAGACGGTGGGTGGTGTCCCGACAGTAAGGATCACGACGGCCTCTCAAGATTCTTGGAGCCAACACTAAAAAGTTGACCTTTTTCCGAACACCGGGCCGGAAAATGGGTGCCCGCTACGACACATGATAGGTCGTCTTTGGTCTGCTCCCTAAAATTGCGGCACTCTCCTGTGACGCGCTGGTGCAAAGTCTAACCACGGCCGACCGGACGGGGGGGGGGCTGGCCCCCTCCCAGATAGACAGTTGCCCTACGGACAGGAACCGTAAGCAGCCTAGTGTCCTCGTCCTTAGGGCTCGCCAGGGGGGGAAGGCACTTCGGTCCAGGTATGATCGATGTGAGCGCCGAGCAGGAACCGGGAAAAGAGCCAGCATGATCTACGACTTTTGCGTGCTGTTGTTGTTGAAACAGTTGGGGGGG
>LJJS01001656.1:175191-234676 GCA_001447215.1 Diaporthe aspalathi
CAGGACTCGAACCATATTCATTGAGCATCGGGTGATGCAAGGAAGACCATTAATCGATCCTCTTATATGCTCGTAGCCCAGTCCCGGCATTTGTGTACGTACCTGATGCGCGGCGACCAAGGGGCGGAAATATAGAGGAGGGGCAGAAGCACTGCGTGGGAGAGAGTTGGTGTGGGTAGCATCCAGTCCAGGTACAGAGTATAACGATGCGAGCGCCTGGTTACTTAGTTAGTGGTCAGCAGTTTATTATCACCACCACCCCCCGACAGAGCAGGGATTCCCCGTTCCGCCACCTGGGGAAAAGCTCTCACCCAGCCCTTGCCCTGTAGGGACCGGCCTAGTGTAGTGGCCGGGCACCTGGCCTCTCGTACTGGTGGAAAGAAGAAAAAAAGTGCAGAAGAAGAGGGGGGAGAAAAACCCAAAACCAAAGTCTATAGAAGATAAGGAAGAAAATCTGGGCCCCTTGTCTAGCTTCGCAGCTTTTGCTCGTGAATGCGATAACAGGCTGAAGCCAAAAAAGCTCGGAGGGAGTCATGCCCCCTTCTGCTGTGGCTTGCTTCGCGCCTGGGCTGAAGTCTTGGGGAGGAAGGAGTCCCGGAGGTTGGACTGGATCTGCAACGAGCCAAGTAATAAGTATCATTCCTCCCTCCATCGGATGCGACGCAGCGCCAGCGCAGCCCTGCGAGCACGCGGTGGCTGGCTGCTAGGCGCGGGTTACATCCCGCCGAGACCTGGGGTAACTACCCTACGCAATACCACTACTATTACCTGGTAGATTGAGGGGCAAACTGGATAGCACGCACCAGAGGGCGATGTGACGGTCTTACAGGAGCAACCTCAGAGAGCAATTTACCGAGGGTCTGGGAAGGACATCTCAAGACGGTCCCAATGGTGTGAAAGCTGTCCGACAGATGTGACATAGGTTTGACGGCAAGATGGGAATAGTGTGAAAGGGACTACTATATTGTGGCATTCACAGAAATCAGCGATGTTAGCAACAGAAAAAGAAGATTGCTTGACAAGAACGCTCAGCACCGTCATACTGCGCCGTATCTCAGCTCCTCCGTCGAGTCGGTGGAGCTCGAGTGCGAGGTCAACCTCATGTTCCTCCCCTTGCTCATCATCTCAAAGTTGCCATTGCTTCCGGGCGTAGACATGTTGTCCCGCCGCCCGCCGATGCCTCCGAGCCTGGACCTGGTCGCCAGCCGACTCGGCACCTCCTTCTTCCGCCCGCCCTTGAACCAGTAGCCGACGTCGCCCAGGAGGTTCTTGCACGCCTTCCAGCTCGTGACCATGTATATGACGGCGTTCCAGAAGCCCTGCAGCGGCAGGACGAAGGCTGACATGTACTCGAGCGGAAGGCTGACCCCGTCCGGCTGTACCACGCCATACACTCTGTTTGCCGTCGAGGGGATCCACGTGATCAGGATGGCCGTGAAGAAGAGGATCGAGCATTTCGTATATGACCATGCCGCGTTGTTCGCATCATAGTTGGCCTTCCTGCGGGACGAACGCTGTGTCATGTTACTGCCGGCAGCTGTGGCTGTGGCTGTGGTCGCCCCCGCTGTGGGCGGCCTTGGTGCATCTGCGGAGATGCTGACTGAGTACATAGATGGCTTGGACTGGCTGGCCGCTAGGCTGTCGCGATGGGCGCGGCCGAGTGGTGCGAGGTCGATGGTCGTCTCTTGCGTCGTTGTGACTACCTCGGAAGTAACCGAAACCTCGGTGGTCTTGGTGCTGAACGGATCGTTCGCCGGGTTGATCTCGGCTTCGTAGTGGCTTGTGTAATTCAATTCTTTGAGCTGTTTGTGCTTCCTGTAGATTTCTCGCCCCGCGCGGATGTAAATGAACGTCGTCACGGCAATCGCGGCCCTGGGCTTCCGGTCAGATCCATTATCGCGTCGAGCGTCTGTGGACGGGGTTGAGATATCTTACCATACGGGCCCATAGAATGTTATTATTCGAAAGATGTCCCATTCTCTTTTGACCCAACACCACAAAGTGGCGTCGCCATAGATTTTTCCCTTCGAAGGGGTGGATACGAAGACAAAGACCAAGGCCACCACGAAAGGCACTCCGTAACAGAAGAGCAGGTACGGGATTTCCATCTTCCGAAGCTTTTGCGCGTCGAATTTGGCATAGAAGGTCAAGTAGACGTTGATGGCCATCGCCAGAATCCAGAAAGCGTCGGCGGGCATGAACCTGATCTGTACGTAAGCTACAGCCACATTACTGACTGGGGATGATACCGACATTTGGATTAGAAACGCTTGAAGCTGGCAACCAGCGGAGTTAGGAAACGGGACGTAAGTCCTCGCCATGAGCGTTGCGACGTTGGTCATCATATTGCCGCTGGAGAAAGACAAAGTAAGTAGCCGTTGAAACCTCAAGACTTTGGCACAGAATATGGTTCGAGGGGAGGGGATGCTGCGGAAGGCGTCACGTACAATGAAGCGTAAAATACAAGACGATTTATTGGTTT
Source organism: Diaporthe aspalathi (assembly GCA_001447215.1). Lineage (NCBI taxonomy): Eukaryota > Fungi > Ascomycota > Sordariomycetes > Diaporthales > Diaporthaceae > Diaporthe > Diaporthe aspalathi. The sequence continues at coordinate 177,674 of LJJS01001656.1, forward strand.
GTGGAAAGCATGCGACACACAGAATGTGACTATAATGAAGACGCATCCCAGGAGGGACAGTACGGAGCACGTTCGCTCGATGATATTGAAAAGATCGAGTTGGGTGCCGACATTTTCGATGTTGTCAATATTATCAGAATCCATGGTGAGCAAGCTGGTCGCCCGCAGAAGGTTGATTCAATTTCGAGGTCCGCGGTGTACCTTGGAGCATTGGCACCAGGGCAGAAGTGACGACTGAGAGATTGACTAGCCGAGAGCTGTGGGCGAAGGTCCATGTATGTTAGGCGTGATATGAGCCCAAAGGGCAGTGGGTCGGGCGGAATCCGGACAGTTGGATGGAAAAGCAACTCTGAAGTCCAGATCCGTATCAAAGGCTCGCTCGGCTCCGGGTTCTTGTTGTCGGATAACAGAAGTTCAAGCCCAAAGTATGATGAGGTGACGGTTTCGGGAGGACGCGAGCCTCGAGTTCCTGTGCTGACTCTAGTAGAGGTAAGATGAGACACGGATTGTGGTCAGCAGGTAGGATGAATGCCCTGAACTGGGAACTGGCGTGGAGCGGAAGGGAGAACAATCGTTGTCCTGGAGTGGTGTACGGTATGTTGGCGACAGATGTGTGCAGCCGTCGGCTGGACTTGTGTTGTTCGGGTTCCAGAAGAGTGATATATCCAGAAAAATAAACCAGAAAAGGCAGGTGGCGCACGAGGGCGTCTGTCAAAAGTAATTACGGACGAGGCGTGACCTAAGCCTTAATAACGCGCACATAGCGAATCGCTTGAACAAGTTTGCACAAGATGGGTAAAGCTGTCAAACGGCAAGGTACGCTTCTTGGGATATGTATGAAATTGGGCGTGATCCTCAAAGCCGGGAACCGGAAGGAAGTACTCGGCAGGGATAGACATTAGTACGCCATCCTTGGTAAGAATCAGGGGTCCCGAGTGCGTGGTGAGGCCGCGAATGGACATGGGTCCCATACCCAGCTCATGAACAAGGCCCGTGGGTCGACAATGCGAAGAGACGTGCTCGTTGATCCGTCCCAACTTTGATACTGCGCCATGGTAGGCGAGGCCGGGGTGGGCACTAACGAGCAGATGCGCAGAACTTGAGAGTTGCTTGGTCTGGGGGCAACCTGGCACGCCGTCGGTACGTCCCACAATATAATAGTCGCAACAGCTGAGGGTGGATAGGAACTTTTATGCTAAGGTTAGTGCCTTTTCCCACGTTCTGGTGATCACGATGTACGTGTAATAGGCTGGCAGTTCTTTCGGAGATGGCACCAGATAGCCGAGACGTCTACCTCCTCCCGAGCTGCTGTGGCGACGGCTCAGTCATGAACGAATGTGTCTTTTATGAAGGTTGGATTGGATGACGGCTGTAGACCTTCAAGCCGTAGTCTGTAACGCGGTTGATTGGTGATGGCCTGAAACCGGCTTTATCAGATGAAGGCAGATCGTCTCTGGCCGATAGTGACACCAGTCACCCAAACCTTAGCCCGAGAGCGAGTTGAGCGGCGACAATGCGCTACTTTAGGAGAATTGGAGGGCAGATCAGTAGTCTCAGGCCGCCATCTACTCTGGGTGGTCGAGTACGTGCTTCAATCGTGGTAGCTGACACGAGACATGGTCGTGAGTACTATGGTAGCATTGGATGGACAGACGCTTGACTCCATCTGCCGGGGGTGCAGGAGACGGAGGAGGAGAACCCCAGAAAGAGGAGCCAAGTCTTGGGGCATCTGGGGTCGAGGAGGGTCTCCCCATATCCACTGCACAGTGGAGATGTGTGTGGGGCTGTGGAGCTGAAACTTATGGTCCCTGGCCGAGACTCGAAGCAGACTGCTCGTGGCGGTAACAAGCCGGCCAGTGAGAAGTGCGTCGACTAGGAGTTCATCTCAGTTTTCGGATATGTGGGAGATTTGGCACGGGGATCATTGATCCTCGGTGGATCTGAACCGAACGCGTTCGTCCACACTGAACAGGCGGGCCGGGGCTATAATGCGCTGTGGGGCAATACTGTAAAGAAGTGTCGAACCATTGCCAATCAGACGGCACCGGCAGCGAAATTCGTCGTCTTAGTTTTGACGTTGATACTCCGATCGCGCGCCCGTGCTGTGTGTGCGCGTGGTGTGCGAGATGTGCCCCTGAGTGCTTCTTCCGGGGCAAGTCATCGGTGGACGAGCCATTATCCGACGGCAACGGAAAGGTATGCCGAGGTGAGGGCCGACGAAGAATGGTGGGAGGTGAAAGTGAGGGTGTGGCGAGGGCTGGTGAGAATCGTCAGGGCAGCGAACCAAAGCTTGAAGCAGGAACAGCCGTGCCAAGCCAGTGTTTGAGCAGCCCGTCCGTGCTCTGCCCTACTGCCATCAGTGCATACCTCCTGTAAATCCGCTGCTGCAGCTGCTGCAGCTCCTGCATCTGTCACCGTAGCCTCATCTTGGCACCCAAGCAGCACCAAAGCTTTTATGATCTCTGCCGTTCGATACGCGCGGCCATGCTTCTTTGCCGACCACGATTCTCCTCTGGGATTATGTGTATTAGCCCGTCTGCCGAGATATGAAGCATCTTATCCCATGCTACCTACACCAGACGCCAGTCTCGTAACTTGCCGAACTGAACTCTGCGTTATCATGGCATCAATATGGCCATCTGCCGTGTTGGTGTTTCGAAAAAGTGCCTCCGGTTCAACGTCGTGTCGATATGGGATGTTTCCTCGCATATAGAGTTTGTTTCGCCGCCAAACTCTGGTGAGCCATCACGTCCGAACACGAGAGGTATTGGCCATTGAAAAGAAAAGACCCTTTGTGGCTGCGTGGCTTCGACCTCCAGCCTCGAGCAGCCCGGCTCAGGCTGTCTGGCAGATGCCACCTACGCATCAGCACCCACCGGCTCGACTGTGGTACTAATAACCGGGCGGCAGCACCCGCGCCTCATGTTGTCTGTCCACAGCCGCCGGCGTACTTGGCACACACGCCGTCGCACAAGCAAGTTGGGTGTGATCGAGCCTATTCCTATCACGCCGTTGCTGACACATGATTGCAAACCTATATCGTGTCCGGACGTCGTGCGATGAGCGGCTGCAACCCTGTCACACCCAATCCCGGATGGCGCATAAGCTTGACGTGCGCACCTCATGTCGCCAGAGCCGCAGGTCGATGCTACTACTATGCACATCAGGGAAGCTTGTGTGTTGAAAACGAACTGATAACCCCCCCCCCCCGGTTAGTGCGTTGACCCAAAATTGTGTTGACTTGAAAAAAAAAAAATTACATCTGCATCCGCGCAGCGTTTTCGCGCCTTTTGCTTCCTTACAGGGTGAAACCATGTTTTTTATAATTCCGTGACTTTTAAACGTTGGGGAAGGGTCCCTTAGCTATAGTTGCCGTTTGTGCAGATTTATAGTTTTAACAAATAAAATACTTGTTTTATATATATATATATAAAAGCTAAATATTATATTATTTTTATATATTAGTTAAATTAAGTTTTAAAAAAATATTACTACTTTTAATTAAAGCCTTATTATAATTGCTTTATAAAAAAATATAATTTTATTATATATATATATATATATATATTTAAATAAGCAATTTTTTGTTAAATTTTTTTTAAAAAAAAATTGAAAAAATTGAAAAAATTAAATAATTAAAGCAATTAAAACAATTAAAAAATTTAAAAAAATTAAAACAATTTAAAACATTTAAAACAATTTAAAAAATTTAAAACAATTTAAAAAATTTAAATTTTTTTAAAAATTTTTAAAACAATTTAAAAAAATTATATATATATATATATATATATAATTATACTGTTAATTGCTAATTGCTATTTAAATAAGCAAAATAATAAATCTTTTAATGCTTCTTATAATATAAATAATTATAAAAAAAGCGAGAATGCAAAGTGTGTATTATTAGCGAAGAAGGTGCGAAACCGCTATATAAGCGCACTTAGCTAAAGGGCTTGTTTTTTTAAAGAAGGCGCGAAAACGCTGCGGGAGCGCACACGCGAATTTCTTTTTTCCGAGTCAACACAATTTCGGGTCAACGCACTGAACCGCTGAACCGGGGGGGGGGGTATCAGTTCGTTTTCAACACACAGTCACAGCACTTGGCGTCGCTTAGGTTGCCCGCACTAATAAGGCGTATCCCCAGGCCTCGCCATAATTGTACTTTGGCGAGTCTTTGAGTCCACAGGCTCAGTAAAGCAAATGGCTGGCGGACGGATTCTGGACAGATTTGTGGAGCTCCCGGCTGTGCTGGAACTAAACCGTGATAGCTCGTGGGTAGCGCACTCTACCGAGGCACCTGCTGTGACTAAACCGCGATCAGTGGCAGAGGGAGAAAAGAGGTGATGTATTGAGGGGACAGTCCTGACCGTGAAGGTGTTTGAGACAGGAGGTAGTCTTCTCAAGAATGGACGTGAACAGGCGGCATCGAAGGCAGATCTCGTGTGAATTAGTCAAAAGGCTGGTTCGACTCGTCTTGGTACCCGCGAAGACAGGACCAGCCCACGCATCAAACTGCCATATGCAACTCGGAAGGCTTCTCGACTATCTCTCATTATTGAAGGTGAACCCATCATTGAATAGAGTAGCCACATCGTATCATGGTCGACCAAGGTGGCGGCTGACATTGACATACCTCGACTTCACAGGCGAAGAGTGCGCGAGCTCCGGCGAGTAGATCTTATTAGATTGATGATAACTGATGATGTGATGAATGTTGTAGCCTTCATGGGAGTCAATGACAGGTATCTTTGGAAGGTTATGATGCTCGACAAACAGCCATGTTCTCTCACTGTATGCATCCAAACTCAATGCCAAGAACCAAATGCTCCCCATGGGTTCACTCTGCCTCGGTGTGGTTTTCTTGGAATTGCTCATTTAGCTTCTTCTTTCCCACAGGGCCCGTTCACAACCCCGATTTCTCCCAGACGTAGGACCTCTCGTCCTTTTTTTTTCTTTCGCGAGCAGGCTCCCCGGGGCGAGACCGAGGTTGGACAACCGCAGGATCAAGCCGTTGTAACAAGCACCAACACCGGGCGAGCAGCTTGAGCCCACGCGATATCTCGTAGTTTTTGGTCTACCGTACCCTCGGAGAATGTAGTAGAACACACGTGTTGCATTACACGTAAAAACCCTCATAGATGATGCCCATGAACGCCGTCTTTCGCCCGTGCCGAATCGAAGAGAGAAAAGCCATCCAACCGACAGAACACCCTGAATCATCAAATAGCAATAGAAGAGAGCGAGTCCAAGCTCAAGGATCATTAGCTCACGGCACGAACTCCTTCTGCCTGTAGACTGCCGACACCATCTGAAACTTGTTGTCAGCAAGAAGGTCGGTAGAGGGCGACAGTGCCAAATAGAAAGGAGTCTTTGAGAATCCAGGCGTGTTTGAAGTGATGCATGACTTACAGCGTGATCTCTCTCGTAAGGCTCCAGGGTCAGCTGTTCCTTGGGGAAGAACTTCTCCTGCCTCAGCTTCTCGACCTCTTGAGCAAAGACCTGCTCGGGCGGTGCGGTCGAGTCAATGCAGTTTGCCTTGATGGAAATGAGCATGCCACCACCTTGCTTCAGGAAGAGCTTAGCGTTCAGAGCAACAATACGGGCTTGGTCAGGTTGAGCAACACTGTAGAGGGAAACTGGTTAGCCTCGGCGCATGAGTCTTCAAACTGCGCAGTGATAGCTTACTCGGCAAAGATGAAGTCGACCATGTCGACAAGCATCCGGTACTTCAGAGGTTGACGAGCGTCCTCGACGATGGGCACGACGTTTGTGCGGCGGGTGGCCATGTTGATGAGGTCACGGCCAGAACGGTGAGAGAACTCCACGGCGTAGACGGTTCCGGTAGGACCAACGATATCGGCGACGTGGGAGACGGATGTTCCAGAGGCGGCACCGAGGTACAGAGCCTTGGAGCCGGGCTTGATGTAGATGGACTCGAGACCACCCAGGATACCGGCAGCAAGCTTCGATCGGAAAGGGTTCCAGACACGGTACTCCGTCTTGGTCGTAGTACCATCCTCGCTCTTGGCGTTCTCAATCGCAACACGCTTCTCGTTGTAGACCGACTCGCCGGGGGTAAGGTTGGCGGTTGCCAGCAGATCTTCCTTGCCGCCGCGCACGACGAAGACACCCTTGTGCCGGTGGGGTTCCTGAACACACACACACAGCACATGTGAGTATAACTTCGGTATCAAGCAACCTTGCTCGTTCTCTTTGAGGGGAATTGCATACCACAATCATCTTCTTGCCGCCCTTGGGGCCACCAGCTGCGCCTCCACGGCCGCCGCGAGGTGCACCCCGGCCGCGGGGTGCACCACGTCCACCACGACCTCCACGGTCACCTCCACCACGGCCACCTGGTTTCGATCAATTAATGAGACCGTCTCGAGGCTGCGACAGAGATTTTGAACAGCTTACCTCGGAAGCCACCACCGCCCCTGCCACCACCGCGGCCACGATCACCGCCTCCACGGAAGCCGCCTCCACGGCCTCCGCGGTCACCACCACCACGTCCTCTGGGGGCGAAACCCATGCTGAAGGTAGATACTTGGGTAGTAATGGGTAGTAAAATAAAAAATTGGAGCCGCAACGATCGAATCGACCTCTGCGTAGCTGCAACGGGTGCAGGAAATCAAGACCCGTGAATGAGGTGAGGTGATGCGTTGTCGAGTGTTGCAGTTGCAGCTGGTGAGGCCGACCCAAAGAGCTTTTGCTGCCGCGAAAAAAAAAAGAGGTGGAAAAATTTCAAGACCAGGGTCGGCCCAGCACCAAGGTACCCCCGCCTGGGGTGGGATAAGACATCGGAGCTCTGGTCCTGGGCGGGGCACCAGCGGGGCCTGTGGTTGGCTGGAGCGCAAAATGATTTCACCGGGCTGCCCACAGTCTGATTGGGAAGGCGCGGCCTTGTCCCTAGACCAGCAAAAAACTTCCCAGTCAGCCAGACCCCGTAGACGACCATCAACACCCAACGACGACGACGACACCATCTCCACATCAACACCGTCAAGATGGTGAGTTCACACCGATTTTCCGAACCCCCAGGACGAGCGAATTGCCGATTGCACTCAGCACCTCGGGCTGCGGAAAGTTTTGGGGGAACTCCGAGGTGCAGCTGAGGGTTTGCGACCCGGTCGGGCAAGGGGGAGGGAGAGGAAGAGGAGCACTGCAGCAGGGCGCGGCAAAATGCTGAGATCGTGACATTGACCCGTTCCACCCACAGGTTCGCTACGCTGCCACCGAGATCGCGCCCTCCAAGTCGGCCAAGGCCCGCGGTGCCTACCTCCGTGTCTCCTTCAAGAACACCCGCGAGACCGCCCAGGCCATCAACGGCTGGAAGCTGCAGCGCGCCGTCAAGTTCCTTGAGAACGTCAAGGAGAAGAAGGAGATCGTCCCCTTCCGCCGCTATGCTGGCTCCATCGGCCGTGCTGCGCAAGGTACGAACGATCCTACAAAACCACACGCACATCCCACGCACAAGCCACATGCACCATCGCTGGCGACATTGAATCTTTGGGAAAGGCGCAGCGGGGCCACAGACAACAGCCGATGGTCTACAGAAAGAGCTTGGCTGTTTGGTCACAGCAGGCTTTGATTCTGGACTACCTGGCCATCGAACGCACCCAACATTGGATTACACCTACCGTCACGGATTAGCGGGCTGACAAAAGTATGATGTACAGGCAAGCAGTGGGGTGTCTCCCGCGCCCGATGGCCCGTCAAGTCCGCCGAGTTCCTCCTGGGGCTCCTGAAGAACGCCGAGTCCAACGCCGATGCTAAGGGTCTCGACACCAGCGCCCTGGTCGTCAAGCACATCCAAGTCAACCAGGCCCCCAAGCAGCGCCGACGAACTTACCGTGCCCACGGTCGTGTATGTTTCCCGACCCCCGACGTCGTCTCATCCGGAGGCGAACATGTGCCGATATCTCGGCCCCAACATATATTCTGACCTCTCGTCTTAGATCAACCCCTACATGTCCAACCCCTGCCACATCGAGCTCATCCTTACCGAGGCCGAGGAGGTCGTCCAGAAGTCCGAGGCTGTTGTCGGCCGCGAGGAGCGCCTGACCTCGAGACAGCGTGGCGCGCGCGTGCGCAAGGCCATCACCTCCGCCTAAGTCAAACCAGGTGGCGGAACTCGGTGGTGTGTATGTGTCGCGTGTGGATGGAGAGTTGATGGCTCATTCCCGAGCCAGCAAAATGAGCTTTTGCGCAAAGGGACGGCTTCGCTTTTTCTGGGACCCGGTGTATTGAGGCATATGGCATTTCGGGCAGTAACGGTCTGGCATGCGAACAAAAAAATATCCCCAAGACGGATAAATCATGAATGAATTTCCCCCCGAATACCGAGAGATCGTACAAGCGGAATTTCCAGGTCGCGGTGGTGACGAAGGGACCGGTCCCAGGCACACAGGGGTTATGTATGTGTGTGTGTCTGCGTGTGTGGGCTGGGGCTCGGCAGCCTACTACTACTATGGGTACTGCCCCCGGCCGCACCAAGCCACTGGCCACCACGAGCGAGGCAATTAGACACCCAGGGCCAACAGCGTGTTGCGGAGCGAATGCAGGATGGTCGATTCGTGAGCCGCGTTTCCTCGTGACAATGTACGTACGTATGGTCCAGGCTATCATTGATCTATGTTTGAATGCAACCGATGCAGGTCGCGAGATGTAATGCGCTGCCGGACCCACACGAGAATGGGTCACTCGCAACAAAGTATCGCACATGGCAGCAAACCGCAACTGGAGGAAGGAATGTTATAGTAAAATCAAGACATCACCGGTTGATTCCTACATGAGACTTGTGGTATGCCAAACCAAGCCCTTGCGCATGTTGAGTGCGAGCCCCCAAGTCTGAGATTCGAGGCCCGAGAAGACCCAGGGCGCACTCACATTGCGCGTTGACCTCAGAAAAGGACGTAGAATGTTCAAAGTCCGCCTCCGTCAGTCAGCCAGCCCGGAGCCCTGGTCCAGCGAGATCCGGGGACCCAAGCCAGCCGCTCGGCACCGGCACGGCCACATTGCACATCGGGCAACCTGGAGAGGACAAAGTAAGAGTACAATAATTTTTCTATTCAGGGCTTGGTTTAACCCCTCTTCGACTAGCTAGCCAACATGTCCAGCTTAGACAGTGTTTTTTTTTTCTCTTTTTTTTTTTTGCTTTCTTCTCAAATGCTTTTTCTTTCGCTTCCGTCACTGTCCCACCACCTCATGGGTGCCCGCCCGACCTTTCCAACGCCTTACAGGCCGTGATGAACCTGCTGGTTGTCCTCACGCTGGGGAGGCGGAGAAAAATCAAATAGACAGATCCGTAACTCAACCAAGGCCGCGCGATACAATTCCCGTGCCTCTGGTGTGCCCTGTATGAGAAGGTCGAACTCGTCATGCTTGCGGGGGTGAAAAACATCTTGACAGAGGCGAGGCCTTGGGGGGGGGGCCGGGGGCATGTCCGTCCACAATATGATCCAATTGATTTCTGTTGATGGTCGACACAGACAGTATCGTGTTGGGACTGGGTGGTGTGTGGGGGGGGGCGGCGGTTCCCACTCTGCCCTCGCTGAATTGAAACCCATCGCCCTGAGCCGACAGGGCCAACGAAAGACAATGCTCGCGTGATAATACATTGAACTGAGGAACAACGGCGTGCCCCGATACCCGGTGCTTTTCATCTCTCCACCTTCCTTGCCACTTTCGCCCAAGGCTACAAAGGTTCTCGCTATTTCTCGAACCCAAATCGTGCAACGGGAATGATGGCGGCGGCCCCTATGTTCCAGTTCCCGGCGGGTGGTCGATGGAAGGGTATTCATCCTGGCCCGTGTCGGAAGCGGTGTCCGTGGGGGAGTTGTTCTGGGCAGAACCGTTCTGTGGCGCAGCGTCCTGCTGCTCAGTCCCCTGGCGCAGACCATCCTGCGGGGCGGAGTCTTGTTGTCCGCCGCCCTGGCTACGATCAGCCCGCAGCCTGAGGATGACCCGTCGGCCACGCGGAGTACTCTGCGAAGAAGAAACCTCTGAAGAAACAACCTGCTGCTCACCACCCTGCGAAGGACTATCCTGCGGTGTGCCCAGCTGCCCATCGACCTGGCTGGACTCACCCCGCAACCTGAGGACCATGCGCTGGCCGTGCGAAGTAGTACAACGCTCCACAGCGGCACGATATCGCTCACTGCCTCCCGGTTGGTGAAGCTGCTGCAGCCGGTCGTCCATGGCCTCATTGTGGATATTAACAAGTCGCTGGAAGGCGGCTGCACGTTCCTCACCCCGGCTAGGAGGGACCTGCACAAGGTTGCCCAACGCCATTCTTGTCAGCTCCCTCCGGTGATAGGCCTCCGAGTTGCTGGGGGCTGTGTCGGTGTATGTTTCGAGGGTCGCAGCTCTATCGGCCTCCCTGAGGGCTTCTATCGTAAGGCCCTGCTGCCTGTCGCTTACAACATTGGGACGCGCAGCCCAGGAAGTGTCGGGATCGGCCAAATAGTCATAGATGGAGTCGTCGTCTTCGTCACCTGTGTTGGCCCCGTCGCCTCCATCGCCTCCGTCGCCAGCACCACCCGGGGCGCCGTCCAGGACGCTATCGTAATCGTCTTCCACTACATCCTGCTCAGCAGGAGCCACATCTTCCTAGGTGCGGCTCGCAATCTGCTTTCCCTTGGCCTTCGAGCTGATGACCTCGGTCTGGACAGAACTGGACACAGTGCCGTGGAAACGACCGGCACCGGGATCGGGGTTGCCGTCCTCGATGGCGATCTCGGAGACAATGTCGTCGTAAATATCATCCCAACCGAGGGACAGCCCGAATATGTGGCTCAGGATCCGCTCCTCTTCGTCGGGGATGTAGTTCAGGATCTTGCCGAGCAGGCCGTCGGTGGAGATCAGCATCTGAGTGTCGAGCTCCTTCAACTGGTTTGGAAGCTCGCGGTCATGGTTCACACGGAGTATCTCATCCGGGATAATCTTCCAGTTGCTGATGTGTGACGATTCGATGAGCACGTAACCGCAAGACTTGAACGCAATCGTCTTCAGTCGGTCCTGTCCGTCGCGGTTCTCCAGGACGTCATGAAACATGGCGGAGAAGCGTAGCTCGTTCGCCTTGACATTACGGTAATGGTTGTCGTCAGGGTCCAGTTCTTCAAGATGTCCTTGGACTGCCTCCGGGGACATGTCGAGGCTGGCAAGGATATGGGGCCATGAAAATAGGCGCCACTTGGAGACGACCGGAGATTGCACACCATGCTGAACAGGGGCTGAAGCTTGATTAACGGCAACAGCGCCAGATCCGTGGTGGGTCACCAGATTGTGTCCATTTTGGCCCCAGCCATTCAGGGCTTGGACATGTTGAGCGGCTGGCCCGGCTCCTAGTCCTGCTGGTCCGGCGGCAGCGGCGGCAGCAGCAGCAGCAGCAGCTAACATGGGATGGTTGGGAGCAGCCGGGGGGAAAGGCAGGTTTTGAACGTTGTTGTTGTGGGCGTTGTTGTGAGCTGTAGGTCGATGAAGCTGAAACCAATGGCCAGGCTCACCACCAGCACATAGGGGCCAAGGCCAGTGCGATGGTTTTCCCTGAGGGCCGGGATAGATACTCGGTTCATTAGCCTTTGAGGGGGGGCCGGTCAAAGAAACAGACTCCAGCTCGAGGTCTTTCAGCATTTCTCTCGACATCTTCTTGACAACGTTCAGAAAAACATGGGGGGAAAACCAGCAATTCTTGAGAGTCAGTTTCTCGACATATGGCAGATCGATGACATCTTGTTCGTCGAATACGGTTTGCAGCCTGACCATGTTGTGTGCCTCCGCAAGTAGAGGAGCCGGCATGATGTAGCGGTCGCGCTGGCTCTTGCCTATGGCGAACTCGCCGCCGCCGATCCACTCGAATGAGACGTGGGTGATGTTCTTCTGATCACCGACAAAGTCATTCAATAAGTTGAAGACGGCTTTGTATGTCTCAATAGGGCTGATGCGGCTTTGGGTAACGCCACCCGTATCGTCTTTGTGAAGGCGGCGCCAGTCCGGGATCACTCCGAGGTGGAATGAGCGGAGGCAAGCCATTGACTCCCAAAATTCATCCTTCATCAAAGATGGAACATGACGGCCTGAGCAACGTGCAATCGTAAGGGTGTGGAGGGCTTGAAATGAGTCCTTGTTGTCCATCACGGCAATAACGTAGGATTCCATGAGGGCTCGGTGGGCCCACTCGAGTTCCAAGAGCATCTCGACCTGGGAAGCAGTGAGGTTGTTGGGGCAGAGGCCGTAGGTCCGTGAATGAGCTGCGCTGGTGACACTATCGCGGTCCTCATCGCCAAGCAGACCCTCGATGGCCTCAATGATCTCCTCTTTTGGAGTGTCCTTGGTGACCTCAAACATCGGCATCTGGTGATGAGAGGACTTCCCTGAATCAGAAATCTGCTCAACCCATTTTATCGCGCGGCCCTCGTCCTCGAGCAGTCGCAGCACAGCTCTGGGCCACTCAGTCGAATCGTAGCCAGCATTCATAGCCATCTGCTTCAAGATCATGAGGCTCATGGACCTCTCACCGTCTTCGCCGGATTCTCCATCTGGATCGGCTTCGTCATCGCCGTAAGTGATGGGTCTGAAGACTGGCGGTCGGACCCGGCGACAAAGAGGGTTCGTGTCCGGGCCCTGGAGGTATCCAAGACCGGCATCGCACGAGAGACCGATCTCGATGACGGCCCGCAGGAACTGGAAAGCTCTCTTCATGTGCTGGGTCTCGTCTGCGAGTTTCTCTATGCCCTCCAGTTGCGCATATCGCTGGTAGTCCATGATGGGCCAACGGTACAGGCCCCACGGGGCGGGTACGATTTCCTGGTTGAGTTTCACAGGCGGACAGGCCAGATCCATCTCATTGAGCTCGAGGGCGAGGGCGAACTTCTTGATGTGGGTGCGACCGAACTGCTCGAAGACCCGAAAGCCATCCGAGAGCAGAGACTCATCAGACTTCGCTGAGGGGCTGGCCCGGGCTTGGTTGTCGTCGCCATCGTCGGGCGCGGGGGACCCGTCGGCTCTCTTCTTCAACACCAAGCCGTATTTCTGTTGCTCGGGCGAGAAGCCCAGATTGTTATTCAGAGTACCGTACAGGGCTTCGAACTCTGGACGGAATGGGACGACGACAATGCGGAAGAAGCTGTCTGCAAGCTTGGAGTCGAATTCTCGACAGACCAGCCGCATAGCCTCAACGTCCCTGCGCTTCAGGTAGGAAATAACCAAATTGAAGATCTCGACAGGGACAGCGTCCAGTGGCCATGTGACATGAGACAGTATGGCTTGTGGCTGGCTGGGCTCAGCACTAGTCCGGCCGGACTCGACATCAGGCTGGCGATCCAGGGCGACTTCGTCGTTAGACACCGTGGGGTCGGACGGCAGGGAATTCGGCTCCGCCTCCGCGGCGGTGGAGTCAGTCGCCTCGCGGGCCACGGCGCTCGAGGCGGAGCTGGACGCGGGCGGACTCGCGGACATCTTGCGGCGCTTGGCTGGTGGTGAAGATGAACTCGCGGGGCCGGACATGGTTTGTTGGTGGGGCGCTGGGGAAGCAATGGGTTGGGGTCTTCTTGCGAGGCCGTTGCTTGCCTTTCTCGAATCAAGACCTGGCGGGCATTCGAGTCAATTGAGCGCCAGTTCTTCTGTGCGACCGTCCTGAGTTACACGGCGATGCGAGAAGAGATGCGCAGTCGAGGGGTGAGGTCGGAGATCTGGCTGCCTCGTCACTGCGGACCGTCGAGCGTGACGTGTCTGCCTGCTGGCAGTCCGCCGTCGGTTGCAAGGGCAGTCAGTTTCTTACCGACGACTTCACTTTTGTTTTTGTCGCAAATATGCAGTAAATCATGTCGCGTAAGAGAAGAAGAGGCTGCGACGCGCGAAACAAAAGATGAAAGGCATGCGACGTCGCGAAGCTGCGGGCAATGGTGATGTTGGGTCTCCTCCCACTTGCTGTGGCGGGGGGATTGAATGACAGGCAAGACGAGAGAGGGAGCGCGGGGGAGGGGGGGAGGGCAAGGAAGAGGGATAATATGAAGAGCGAAAATTGTCTTGGAGCGACTGCTCGTGATGGTCTGAGGAATGTATGTGTTCACGGCAATGATGGGTGATGTGTAAAGTATGGCTGCGCCTTGAACATTTGAAGCGCCTTGAAGCGCCTTGAGTGTGTCTCCGCCAGGCCGTGGTTATGACGAAGGTCAACTGGTTGTTGCAAGGTGGAGGTGGGGTGATGGTAGCTCCCAAGGGTATGGCAGATTACCAAGGTTGTTGGTTGTGGCAGGGGCCCCCTCCAGCATCTCACAGCATCTCGCAGGGCTTTGCAGCACTGCAAGGCGGGTACTTGCATGGAATGAATCTCACGAGGCTGCACGCATGGCTGTGTCCTCGAAAGGAATGGGCAATTGAAAAAACCCAAACAAGCATCAGATGGAAAAAGTACCCTTGACCAGGTGAATGGACCCAGAAACCTTGCCGGCTCAAGTCAACTCAGGTCATGTTTGCCTGTCTTGGGCCACACAGGCTCAAACACAATGTGGACACAGTAGGTGCAGCATCCATTGTCTGCATAAGGAGGTTGAGGTCGAGGGCAAGAGCCGCAGTGGGTGGGGGTGCATCCGTCACAAGCCGAGATGTGATTGCTGTCAACTTTTTCTTTTCTTTCCTGCCTCTCTCCTGGTTTTCCATTGGCTCCCTGGGCCGGCCCTGGCCTGGGGAAATACCCGAGGATGGGAAACAGGCCCACCCGCCCCCTGGAGTCTGGTGGAGGTCTAGACCCATTTGGCCGGCTATCACATGCAGCATGCAGCCGTGGTGGGATGTGATGCTGCACAAAATGTACCTCGACGTCTGTGACAGGTTTTTTCTGCAGGGGCTGGCATTGAGATATGCACCTTTCCCCGCCTCTCTGTTCAATTTTTTTTATGTGTTTTTTTGCTGCTGTGAGCTTGACCTCGTCCTGACTTCACCACTTTTCTTTTTGGCACTGCAGATTCAGGAAACCTAGCTTTAGCAATTTAGATGCTGCCAATCATCAGAGATGGACTATTACCACACAGTAGGAACCGGCCCCCTTGCTACCACCAAATAATCACTGCCTATGTATAGGCATTGATGAGCTCATAAGTTGTGGTGTTGGATACTGTTGATCTCCACACAAGAAGAAACTCGTGACCGAGCAAAGAAACCAGAACTATCAAAAAACAATGCGGCTTGTTTCCCGCGTCTCTGTCGTTGTGATTGTTACGGCTGCCACCCCGTGGCATTCCCTCCGTGTCCAGCCTGCCGCCATAGAACGTCAGACTCGGATCTTCAGCCGGGTCTGAGTCAAGATTTGCCAGGTACCAAGATTCAAATCCGTCCAGCAGAACTCGTAGGTGAAGTGAAGAAAATAAGAGAGGGATGAAGAGGGCAAGCTTCTAATCGGGGGGAGTTGAACCTCAAGTGCTTGCTCATTAAACCCCCCCGAAAGCGCGTATGGGAGAGGCTTTCGAAGCACCCTCGAGTAACGTATTGTATGAAACCTTGTTTTGAGCCGAAGCAGCACCTGTGGCGTGTGCGCCGGGCGGAATGGGCCGCCTGTCTTCTCGGAGTGGCACACAGCATTCGACGGCTAGTTGTGCCACTCAGCGGTGCTGGCCGGCTACGACCCCTTGCTTCTCTTCCGATGACCGCTGCGGTGCCCATGCCCGTGTCCGTGGCCGCCGTGGCCGCCGCCAGAGCCATGGTGCGACTTCTTTGCGTTCCAGCACTCATCGACAGCCTGCTGCACGATTGGCCAGTCGTCGTATAGGATGCGACCCACGAAGAGCACCTTCACATTATGCTCAACCGTCACGAGTTTCGAGTAGTTGACCCTCGACTCGCCAGAGATGTGCTCGCCGGGTTCCATCTCCATGCATACAGGCTCGAACCTGAGGGCCGGCTCGTTCGGCAGCGTCACTGGCTGTTGGCCGCTCTCATAGACGATGCCATGATGATGTGGCTTGACTCCAGCCTTCAGGCACCCGAGTTTTCCATAGGTCAGGATGGGTCTATTTCCGGTTCAGAAAAATGCAACACTACCGGGGTACCGTTTAGCCCAAGAGACATCTTACACGCAGTTGCAATGGCCCTCGCCATTTCTGATGACGATGAAGCGACGGAAGCCCGTCCACACCCCGCTCATGTGGTCTTGCAGGAGGGTGTCAGAAAACCTGCTGCCCCCACCGGGAATGTTCCCTCCTTTCGGCTCGGACCACATCACTTTGAAGACCTGTCAGTCGGGAATCAGCGTGAGAAAAGCAGGTAAAGCAGGTGCGAGTGGCGGTCTCACGCTTCCCGGTTCGAACTTCATCGACGGCTCGATTTGGTACCCTAAGTTGTGTCAGGCCTTTTCAGTCTCTCGTGTGGTCCCTCCAGACTTACTGATATCAAGATACTCCGAATTTGCTGGTACTCCCCGGATAACGTCTGGCCTTGACGATTTCGAATGCGACTTGGGCGGCGCCAGATCATCACCACCCGAAGGCTGGTATGTAGAACCTCGGTCTGTGGGTTTGTTAACCAATCGATGTCGCAGCATGAGTTGTACGCCATTACTCACAGCCCATCGACGTCCCGCCGCCTCCACCTCCTCGCTCGTACATGCCTCTTGTGAGTGATTGGAGATCCTCGTCAGTGCCGCCCATAGTCTCTTCCATGGAATTGTCGGGGAAGCTTCTAGGGGCGGACTGTGATGTGCTAGTCTGACTGGTGCTGAATCGCGATGCTTTATGGACGCTCACAGTAAGCAGAGCTGCTTAGTATTGTCAAATGCAGTGGCTTACCTTGGGTGGAAGCATGGTCAGTCTGTCCTCCATAGCCAGCCTGGCCGGCATATGAACCGGCGCCGTATGATTGCCCGCCACCAGAGCCATAGGAATAGTTCTCGTAGTAGTCTCCTTGTAAATTCCTGTCGCTGCTGACTTGTGGTGCCAAGCTGTGTGCAAATGACTTGTCATCGCTGCCGCCGCCGCCGTACGGACTCGCTTCCGCGCGACCTTTCCCCTTGGACTTGCCTGCATGCTTGTGCTTTCGTGACTTGTCTTGGATTCTGTTGTCTGTGGAGGTCGGATCCGCTGAGATCATATTAACCCACGACACTCATGATGATGCAAGGAGCGCCCTTACTGAACGTAGACGACGTGGCAACATAACCATCACCGTAGATTTGATTACCACCAAACGCCCCGTAGAGGCTGTTCCTGGGTGCAGTCTGTTGACCGTAGGAAGAAGTGCCATGCACTTGGTAGGAAGACAAAGGCTGCTCTCTCCTCGTATCGTCGTACTGTTGTTGACCTGACCTATCTGAGGTCTCTGGCTCGTAAGTGCGTTGTGTACGGCTGTCCTGATAATGTGCGTCGGTCCGGGTGCCTTGTGAGGGGCCCTCGGGGCTTTGAGAATACAAATCAGGGCCAGCCTGCTGCGCTCCGGCCACAGGTGCCGTTGTGGTCATCGGGCTCGCTGTTGCGTACCCGGAGGGCCGGCGTTCTGGCCAAGTTTGTCCCTGGGTTGAGCTCTCTGTTTGAGCTTGTGAGTGGCCATGCGCCGATAATATGCGGCTTGGGACAAGTGCTTGAAGAGAAGAATGCGTACCTGACTTGAACCCGCCAGGCTGGACAGTCGTGTAGTGTTGGGCATCGCCGTCATAGGACCCTACGGGCTGGATGTTCAAAGCCTGCACGCCTGCTGCAAGGTCTGAAGCATCGTTGCGAGGCGTCGCCTGGTAGTTATTTCTTGTATCATGTCGGCCCGCTTGGCCATCATCAACCGCAGGATACTTCCGCACTCTGGATCCATCTGAAGACATCGGGATTAGATCATGTATCATCCTACACCAAATAATTCACTAGATGATAAGAGTCTTGAGCGCACCAGACCTCCGGCCCTCATAGTACCAGCGGCCTCTTTGTTGGTCGTAGACAGGTTTGTCATAATTCCAGATGACAGAGTCGTCCATGGTCACATTTCGGGCGCCAAGGCCATATGAACAAGAGACTGGACGACCGTGTGGCACGACTGAACCCAGGGGGGGGGAGAAGGCGGTATCCGTCGCAGACGCAGGGTGGATCAAGAAGGTACAAATAATAGTAAAGGAATAGAATCGAGGAATTTGAGGGGTTTGCCGCCAGATAGGTCACGAAAGGAGTGGGACCGGTGGTGGTCTACTAGTCTCGCACTCGGAGAGAAGCTCACAGGTTGGAGTGGGTCCCAAGGTCTCATTGATATGCTGGGTGGTGTCTCTTGTACCTGCGAGGGGAATTTTGAGCCGCAAACTCACCGGTCTGGGAATGGGCCCATGGGCCTATGGGCACAGGCACACAGTGTGGTGTCGCTGCAGGATATGCGGCAGCATCACCGCGAACAAGCCGAGGGCAACCAGGGAGGGCGGCGTAACGGATGAGCTGTCTGTGGCGGTTGTGCGTTCATGGAGTGTATCTCTCTTGTCCACAGGCTTCAAGCTAGGCCGGAAAGGAGCCGGGCCAAGCACATGCATGTTGTGGACCACATCCGGGACTTGGTCAACTCTGCTTGTGACTGTGAAGCACTGCGCGACACCGAACCCCACCCCTTTACGATCCATGGCGACGCGTGACCCCACGGCAGCCAATAGGTTCCTGGATCGATAACCCGCACAATCTAAGGGCCCGGGGCACACCACCTCGAAGGGAGAAGCGGAGACGGGAGACGGGAGAAGGGCGAGGGTCAAGGGCATATACTGCCATCCTGCCATCCTGCCGTCTCATGACGGGATGGTGGTGCCGGGTGGACCGTTGTGTGTGGTGGACGGGTGGGTGGCCGAGGCAAGCGCCCAACAAGCCTCCAATCCTGGAGCATCTGGAGAGAGTGGACGCTGGATATCATTTATTGGCCCAGGATCTGGGGCCACCGCACCTCGAGATAAGCGACGAAGAGAGAGAAAGGCAGAGGGGCAGCCCTGTCGCCTGGGCGTGTTGAACCATGCATGCATCACTCCACAGTGGTGACCAGCTGGAGGCATGAGATCCAGCCAGGTCTCATCCGCTTGAGAGGAGGCGAATAGAAGAGAGGGTGAGAGTGAGGGACACACAAGAGGGTGTGGCGTGTGGCGACGCCCAATGCGGTAATTTGTCGGACTGTAACGTAGTGAGTGGTTGCCTCGTGTTCCTTACAAGCTCCACGACTCGTTTGCAACTGTTCGCGAACACTGGGGAGGGACAAAAGTGAGCTGAACATTCGAGGGCGGAGGCAGGGAAGACCTCGTCTGTCTTACTTGAAGTCTAATCCCCAGGTAAGACAGAATATCCACGAGCCAATATATGTAGGCAGGCCAAGAGGTTCCTTCTGAAGCAAGTCATCCCGTGGGAGGAGCATGCAGGCGACATGGTCGGATGCTGTTAGCGAATGACGATGCGACCCTCGCGACCCTCGCGAACCACGGTGTGCAGTAGGGCACCTACCGTGCAAGGCGCGCGACAATGAGCTCCCCAATCAGTGCCGCGGAGGAGAGGCAGGCTGGGGCTGGGCTGGGCAGGCTGCAGTGGGGTGGCGTCATAGACCAGGACGCCAGGACGCGCAATAGCCGGTCAAACAAGTGAAGAGCTGTGTCGCACAGCAAGGTACTTGATGTATTGAATGAATGTTTGACGGCTAAGCTGGCTGTTTGGCTGGCTGGTGGGCTTGCTGGTGGGCTGTGTGCCGAGTTGATTGGAGGGAGGGTCGGCATGATTGTCTGGAAGGGAAACGTGGGCTAAATCCTGTGGCGCATCATCTTCCTTCGTCTGCCGGTCAAAAACTTCTCCAGCGCTGCTTCCGCAGAGATGGCTGCACCCTTGTCCGGCCGCCACCAGGCAGGAGCAATACAGGGTCCCCCTTTCCATTATTTTTGTTTAGCTTCCCCAGGCCGACGGCCCGTCCCTC
Organism: Diaporthe aspalathi; assembly: GCA_001447215.1. NCBI lineage: Eukaryota > Fungi > Ascomycota > Sordariomycetes > Diaporthales > Diaporthaceae > Diaporthe > Diaporthe aspalathi. The sequence continues at coordinate 197,567 of LJJS01001656.1, forward strand.
TTCTCTCTCTAGCTGGAACCTGAGCGCGGCCGCTGCGCTTTGGCCTCGGACGCCTTGGACCTCAGAGCAGCCCGTTTGATGCTAATAAGCACACCCGTCGCCTGGCTGACTGACCACCAGCAACACCTATCGCCATACCTCCCGACCTCCCGACCTCCCGGCCCTGCTCATACCTGTGCATCGTGTCTGTTGATTTCCATGACACATCCTTTCACAAACCACCTCCGCCCCCTGGCCCCCCACGCTTCTTTCTAAGACACTAGTCTACCCAGTCCTCCTCGCTCAGGTCATGAGCATGAGCCCTACGTCACATGGCAAACCGCGAGTCCACACGATGGCCTTCCATTGTTTCGCAAATATCACGACGACTACCAATTCCTGGAAGAGCCACACCTCCGGCCCAGCCGCAAGACCTCCAAGAGAAAGAACTGCTGGGCCCCGGTAGAAGTTCTTCTGTGCCTCCAAGCGCACACCCGCGCCCGCGCGAAGGGAAGCCGGTGTCTGTCCACCACCGACCTGCTGGTCCAAGCCCAACTCACCATGCTTTCCCAACGGGCGTAGAGTCGAGCTCCGGCTCGTCCTCGAGCGACGATTCCAGCTCCACTAGTTACAAGTCATCTTCGTTCATCAGCGGGTCTCGTCTCCATGTCGGGAATCCTTCCCCCTTTACGGTACGCCCTAGGTTTGATACGGCGGCACACTACTCATCAGAAGATGGAGGCAACTCATCACTCGATACACAAACGTGTGATCCTGTGGAGGTCACATGGAGGAATCTCGAGGCCCAGAGAGACGAGGTCAGAGCAATCCGGGCCGATATTCTGCGCTTGAGAAGGAAGGCGCGAAAAAGTCGATTGCGCAAAGATGCTGCCGACAACATATTCATGTCGTTCCTCCGACCCCTTCTGACGAGCAGCGCCGGTACGAATCTCGTAGCTACCTCGCATGCTCGTCTGAGGGAGGTTTTTGACCGCATGCAAAAGGCACGGGACAGATGTCAATATCTGGAAACTACCATCGAGTCGCTGGAAGAGAGGCTGGCTCACGCCGAGGATCGACTTGACTCTGCAGAGGGATCATTCATCAATGGCCTACGTCCGGGTGCCGAAACCACCAACATTGGGAAACCTCTGGAGCCTATGCGCCGGCGCCCTTCTTCTCCTCTCCCTCCTTTGCTCCTCGGAATTGGCGCTGAGAAGCCTGAGGACTTCCACCCTCTCTATAAAAAGTTCATGTCAGCAGTCGGGTACCTCCAACTCTCCGAAGAGCATTATCAAGACCTCTTCTTCCGAAAACAGTCAATCGAACGCGACCAGGCCCAAATGACGCTTGCCCAAGACTACCGTTCGGCAGATAACAACGCAATTCGAAGGCAGCTCGGGGCCCAAGATCTAAAGTTCCTCCGCGATTTCGAAATCCATGTGAGAGAAAACTTCCTCGAGATGTCAAGGCTTCGTGAAGACGTGGAACGGCTCCGACAGTTGTGCCAGGATCGCGGTGTCTTCCCGAAGCACGCGCCTCTACATGAGGCCTATAGATTTGAACCGGACGTTGGCGACGAATTCATCCTCAATCTCGGGCCATCGGAAGACAAGGAAGCTGGTCCACTGTTCACCTCCCGTTTTGCGGTCCTGCTCTACAGCCCCAACCACCTCATCGAGGATCCTCCGATCACGGCGGAGGTGGCCTTGAGGAGGGCCATGAGCGTTAAGGACGGGGATCCTTCCAAGGCCGAGTCTTTCGCCTCTGCCGCCAAGGAGTATCTCATCGAGCACCTTGTTCGGGACGCAAATGAATCCGACAAGACCGACTTTATCAACCGATGGCTGCTACACAAGCTGCGGACTTCGGCTGTCGAAGTGGAGCTTCTGTACTCATTATTTGTATCCTACTCTTCTTTAGACATTCTCAACTGGGAACAGTGGCAACAGGACGTTCTATTCTATTGGACAAGAGATGAGCAGGCACGGTTGCCGCCCGAGCGGTACATGGGACCTGTCACTTCGCCGTACACCCCAGGTCATTCCGTATTCACGGAATCGCCAATCAAGTCGAGCCTGCAAAGCGACCCGCCAGAAGACTCATCTCCGGCTACAACTTCAACATCATGATGTATTCCTATTTTTTTTTCCTCCGTAAATTGGAGGGTTGTGGGAGGTTTGCCTTACGACATACCTCCACGATACGTTTTGCTGCCCAAAAAAAAGACCTGAGCATCAGACTCGGGAAAGGCATCCGATCTGAGAAGTGCCCGGTGGGGGCACAGTGTTTTGATATTCAGCAGCCTTGTATACCGTTTAGAAACGTTTTCTTGCCATTTCTATCAGCGAGGCGCCCGGGAATATCACCTACATGGTACATACAAGAGCAGAAGGAGGGAAATCTTGTTTTTCTTTTGTCTGTTTCGAGATACCCAGTCGTCATTGGCCTTGCAGAATTCTTGTCGCGGCTTACGAGGCGCAAGTTGTACTATGAAAACCCTTCTCGCATAGAGAGTATGATATGCCCACATGTGACGAGCAGCGTGCCACACAAGGCATATGCCCACCATCCTTCCAAGATAATCGACAAATTAATCCACGTTTCCGAACTACTCACCGAAACCTGGCTCCCGAGCGCCGCCGAAGATGTCAGTCGCAGCACGGTACCCAGGCCCTCTCCCCCCGGCGCGAGAACATCGGGGACGAAAAAACCGTCAGCCTCATTCGCCCTCCACGCGACAAAGCGCAAGCAAGATGTCCACTCACCGACCCCTGAAGCGGAGTACACATGACCACGCGGTGCTGCCCCACGGTTGGGCCTCTGCTTGCGGGTGCTCCTCGTACGCCCGGCCTGCCGGCCTGGGGGCGATCGGGGGCAAACCGACCTGCTGGCAGCCCATTGGGCACATGATGCCGGCAACCCTGGGAAGGGAGGGGAGGGGTGCTGCTGTTCATCTATCTCGCACCGCAACCCACCCTCGCCGAGCGAATGGGAGGCGTGGTGGGTCGTACGATGGAGGTGTGGGGAGAGGGGGGTCCCGGCGTCGGCTGCTGTTGTGATGGTGGTCGCACATGTGCCACCCCCCCCCTTCCCCCTTTCTTTGTCTTTATCACCCAATAGCCAATGCCATCCCGAGCCCCAATATTTATTACACTCCAAATGAATACCACCTGTAGGGAGGAACCGGGGTCATCTGAAAGCCCGTGAGGGAGTGCTACAATTCTTCCCACTGTCTCCTTTTGGGAAGATGGGTTCGGCGACGTGAGGTTGTGCTCGTGACCTGGGCTTGGCTACGGGTGCTACTGTGCCCGGCCGTTGGTTTTCTCGCAAGGCCCCCAGGAATGGCAGCGCCTCGTTTGAGGGGGGCTTGTGAAATGGGCGAAACAGGACACCGACGGATCCCTAGTTACTTTCGTGTTCATGGGCAGGGCGGTCGGTCTCCGGATTGTACACGTCTGGGGGGGGGGGGTGAGCATCCCCAACAGACACAGCCACTGCCGTCCCCCTCGTACAGGTTGTGATACACTCCCACTGCCCAATACTGACCCATCCTACGCGTCCCGGAAGCCCGTGTAGATTGGGGGCTTACAAAGTGTGGACTAGGTATATGCCTACAAGCCTTCTGGCCGGGGCGGAGGCGATGGTCGCACGCAAGTGTCAGCCTCGCCGTTCCCTTTTCACAGCATAGAACTGTTCTACACTGGACAAGGGTTCTCGACTACCTCATTCTGGTACATCCGTTGCGCAGGGGCCATTCTCCAGCGACCTACAGAAACAGAACACTTTTGGCAGGCAGATACCTATCTCTGCCTGTCCTTTGTTGAAGCCCCCCCAGCGATTCGTCAGTATAGCATGGATCTTTGGACCAGGACGGCGAAGACGACACAGTCCCTGGCGGCGCCCTCAGAGTGGCCCCAACGCCAGATCTGGCAGCTATATAGGAGAGAAGTCACGTCAAGTGAGTAGTTCCTGGATTGTATCTGAATTGCCCAAGAGATTTCCAAGATATCTGGGCCATTGCTATATAAAGTCAAGCTTGGTCGAGAGATACCTGCATGTGGTGGCGTCAGCCCGATAAGTGGACTAGGTACAGCGAGTGTCTCGCATCAGGTCACATCATAACGGCAGAAGGGGCTCACTTCGAAGTGTACAAGTGGTTCAATTGCATTCTTGATCCATTGGACCAAAACTAATTCGCTGAGAGTGGATCTAGTCCGCTGGTCGGTACAAATCGACTGTCACGCATATAGCATGAGAATAATAGCGCCTCGCTGGTTTGATATTAGGACGCAGTATCGAAAGAAGCGTTCCCGTATGATCGCTTCGGCTGTGGTCTTTGTGTTGAGAGATCCCTGAACCCCTTCAGTAACCCAAAGAACTTGCTCATCTTTGACTTGGACAACCGACGTAGCCTCGAATAAAACGACGCTTCCCAGAAGAACTCGCCGTCGATGTCTTCTATCCCGCATTGGATCAGGAACTTCTCCTCGAGCAGCTCTGTATGGCCCCGTCAGCGGTTCTCCGGTGGCTCCAGATCAGAGAAGCACTTCAATGAAACTCACCGGCGTATTCTCGCATCATGTCCCGCTGCTGGCCTTGCTCCGTGCTCCAGCGCTCCCCGTCCTCAACGCGTGTCTCCTCAGAACACGGCCGCGAGGTGACCTCAGCGCCGGAATGCCATCCCGGGAGGCCGACAGTGCTGGCGCCGCTGTACATCGAGGTGCGGATCCGCGGGAGGGTCGGCCTGCTCGGGAAAGACAGTGTATCCACGGACACGGGTGCCTTGGCCGCGTCGACGGCGCGGATCGTCGCGTCGATGGGCTTGGGAGCCTTCTTCTTGCTCCCGGCGGGCGAGCCGGGGCGCGAGGCGCCACCCTTGGAGCTGCGAGACGTGGGAGGGGTGGCGCCGCCGGACGTGAGGCTCGGTCCGCCGGGCTCCGTGGGCCTGGCGATTTCCAAGATCAGAGGAGGCGTCCACCTTGGTTTTGCTCCTGAGTGGGAGTTGCCCATTCTGCGGATGTATTGAGTCAATGGATGTCCAATATGCCGATGCGAGGATGGGGATATATAAAAGGCTGGGATCGAGAAACCACTGAGTCTGCCGAAGCGCAGGACGATAGAGATATGTTGCTGTTTCGCGGAGTAAATGCTCGTGATGTGGAAGCTAGCCTGTGATATTTGATCTAGGGTGCCAAACGGTGGAAGCCGACATGATGTTGAACCCAGTGGTGAATAAATAGTCAGGCATTCCCGATCTGAACGAGGCAATTGCCGTCGGGGGAGTGAAGCAGGCGCAATCAACATCCTGTTCAACAGTGTCGACAGAATTGGGAAGCGGCAATGGCTTCTGTTCAAAGACCTCTGAGACTGGTATTGCAATGGATCGGCTGTCACAGTAAACTTTGGTGACTGGTATGTGCTCTGAAAAGCACCAAGCCATCGTGTGGCTTGTAGAGCACTGCTTTCTCTTTTCAACGCCCCGATGCTGATTGAAAATGACATGATTATACAATCCCCACTGACTTGCATGAGTGGCAGCATATAGCATTAGCTTCGGTTATACATCTTCGATGAGATGGCTTCTCGCCCCTATTCCTCAATGACCCTACCCAGGGCCTGGCCCATTTTGACTTTCTGCCCCTTCTCCACGTTCCAGACCCAGCCGCCCTTGACCTTACCGCCCTCATCCTCGCGACCCAGCGGCGCCTCAAAGACCATTACGATGGTGCTTCCCAGCTGGAAACCTCCCATCTCCTCGCCACGGCGTAGCGCGTGCCCCTGAAGCACAGGACTTGCCAACTCGTAGCCCGCCTCGGAGAAGCCGGTGTACGGCTCTCCTCGCGCGGCCGCCTCTTCGGCCGCCCTGTCGGCCGCTGTGTCCGTCGTCAGACTGTTGGTCCGCAGCTCACGATCGAAGTTTATCTTGATGGATCCGACGTTTGTTGCGCCGACGGGCACATACGAGAAGAATCCCCATCTCCATCTACCCAAAAGAACCACTCGCTCGTTGAGCGTGAAGAGACCGGGCAGGGTACGCTGGAGATATGGAGACACGCTGTAAAGCTCGCCAGCAAAGTGTCGCCGCCGCTCGACGACCCAATTGGTGGGCGAGTGGAATCGGTGGTAGTCGCCAGGTGCGAGGTAGATTACGGCGTAATATAGCGCAGTAGGGTTCTCCTTGGACAAGAGGTCATACCATGGCTTCTCTCCAAGGGCGAGGTCCGCGCGGACTTCGGAGACAGATGTTGGTGAGGCCCCAGTGGACTGGTCTTCGGGGAGGCCTTTCTTATTCTGGGACATGGCGGGGCCAGTCAGCAGGTTCGGTAGAGTGTAAGAGATGCCATTGACGCGGGCGAACTCCTCGTCTTGCTTGACGATCTCCGCGTCCTTGTGCTTCTCCTCGGGCGCGATGCCTTCCGAAGCAGGCGTGCTAGTGCCGGATCTCATGCTTGGTGTCGGTGTATTCTTGCCGAGCAAAGCATCGATGCTGTAGGTCATACCCTTGACCTGCTCGATATCACCGCCTCGGATCTGGCCGAACTGCAGCACCTTGCCATCCGAGGGTGAGAGAAGCGCGTTTGGATCGGGATCCAAAGGTCGAACACCAGGCTTGAGTGTGCGGTAGAAGAAAGCCGCGAGGTTGGGGTACACATGCAAGTCAGGCTCGGACACCTCGTCGAGGCTGGGCAGTCGTCAGTCGCTTGAGTTCGGGCTCACCGTGGAGCGAGGCGCGGACTTACTTGACGCCGAACACCCAAGAGTACAGCTTGAAGCCGGGAACTCGAAGATAGTAGGGAATGTCTACCTCGTTGAACCTCCCCCACAGCCTTGAGAGCGCCTTCAGCGGCAGGGTAGACATGACGCGAACCTGCCACGGGCCCTCGGGTCTCACCCGAGGGCGCCTCTTGGGCTTCCTTTCAAACGCCTCATCCTCCTGCCTCTCTTTCTCGCGCGTATAGACCTTGTAGCCCTGCACGAGACCCAGGAAGCCTATGCCAACACCGACCGGGATGAAGTACCACTCGGTCTTGGATTTGCCCAATGCCATCCGTAATCTGGACGTGAACCTAGGCCGTTGCTGAGACTGCTGCGAGTACGCGCGGCGACTGGCGGGCCCGAGGGCGAATTGGCGACTTGGGGAGATGTGCCTCGGCCTTACGGCTGTCTGGTGGAGGGCTTGCCGGCGAAAACAGGCCGGGCAGCGCAGGAGGGCAGCAGACTCATCGAAGAGCCTACTTCTAGCGAGGCCGCTGCCAAGAGACCTTGACATTGAAGCCATCATGGCCCAGGAAGAAGCGACTCGACAGATCGAGCCGATGCGCGGGTGGAGTTTTAAACAGGACGGGGGAAAGAATCCTGGCTTATCGATATGGATATGGGCAGGCCAGACCCATCGTATGATCAGGGGGCCTGGATTGGGTTTGCGGTGAAGTTGTCTGGCTGGGGAATGGGGCCGGGAAGAGGAGGAGACCGAAGCATGTAAACAAGATTGCACAGCCAGTCCTGTCGAGCTCCTTCGTCCTGCGGGTGCTTCTGTGCATGCAAAGCTCGCCTATGACGCAGCTTCCTGCAAGTGCAGATCCGGAACGGGTTCTGCCCAGCCTCTGCCTGCCAGCCTCACCGTCCGTGCCTTTCAGCACTGTCAGGGTTAGGACCCGAGCCGGTGGAAACTGTGGGCTAGGCCGCTCGCGGCTGCTGGCTATTTCAGGCACCTCGGCCCCTAGAACCGTCCGTGCTCCATTTGGCCAGATGCACTCCAGTTAACTTCCAGGGCTGAGTGGAAACGTGGCATCGGACATAGTGTACAGCCCATTAATCAGGTATTCAACCCCCCCCCCGGGCAGGCAAGCTGAACATTGCGGATCGCTTCTTCTGGTCTTGGCTCCACGTCTGCGTCTGCTTAGCCAACACCAGCGCGCACACAACACCCGCGACACATCCACCACCGATGGACCGGACTGGTCATTAAGATTGTTTCTCCACTTCCCTTCCACTCAACAGCACGCTGTCCTCCTACCTCTCCCCCGGCGAGACACCACCAAGTCCTATTACCACACCGGCACTCGAAGATGCGACACACTGCTTGCCGATGATCCAGCAGTCCTCCGAATCCCGACCCATCACTCTGTGCACGAGCCTGGCAGCTTCACTTGGCCCGCCCTGGAACTGCATTGGCGTGAGAAGGGTCTGGTCTCAAAAGCCTACCTGAGTTTCGCCATCACCAATATCCCCCCCCCCCACACACACCACACTCATCCTACTCCGGCATACCGCCCATGCCAGCCCAGTCTAGGGTGTCGAACGACCTGAACACCTGCGAAGCTATTTGCGATGGCTGACGACGCGCCCTCCTCATCGAATGCTCCTTCCACCGGGGACAATCCGCCGGCTGTCAACATCTCGATCATCTCTCCCTCGCTCGCCGTTAATGCCCCGTTGAATTTCACCGGCCTCCCTGCCTCTACGACTGTCGGCCAGTTGAAGGAGAAGATCCGTGAAGCGTTGGATGCGAAGCCCGCCAACGAGCAACAGCGTCTGATCCACCAGGGAAAGCTGCTGAACCGCGAGAGCGAGACTTTGTTGGACGTTTTTGGAGAGCAAAAGGTACCCCCCCCCCAACTGCCCACCTCTGGAGCACGTCGAGTTGACACGCCGTACTCAGCTTCGTGGCTCGGATCAGGTGGCCATCCACCTCGTCATACGGGACTACGTCGATCCCCAACAAGCCTCCAGCCAGGGAACTCCTTCCCGTGACCAGAGTCCTGCGCCGATCCCTCCTTCTCGTCAAAGCGCCCCTTCTGTCCTCAACTCGACCGCCACACCTCATCATCATCCTCACCCTGGCCACCACCCCCACCACCTCCCTCCCCGGTTTGGAGGCCCGGCACCCCATGTAGGCCCGGCCCAGTCGCCGTTTTCTGCACATGGCCTGGGAATACCGGCCCTCGGGAGCCAGACGGGTGCACAGCTTCTTGCTCAACAGCAGCAACTGATGCAACAGTACCTTAACCAGCTGAACCACCGGCCAGCGGGACATCATGGCCAGCCGGCAAGAGGCTCTGTTGGCTTGCAGGAAGTGCCTGTGCATGGCCAAGGGAGAAATAGCCCCCACCCAGAGTATCAAAGTTACGTGCGGGAGACTGTCGGGCCAAATGGAGAAGTCGTCCGTGTTACGATGAACTCTGCGTTCATCGCCCCTAATGGCCAGGTTTTTCCGGTCAACTTCCAGAACCTACAGCACGGCAATGGAGGTGCGGCTGCGCCTGCGCCGGGCGCTCCGTTATCGACAAATGACGTGCAGAACATCATTCGCAACGCCGATGCCAGCCAAGCAACCTCCTTGATGACCAACGCTATGCATCGGAGTGCGTCCGGCGCCTCTCTTGCGAATCTGAACCTGAATGGCTCGCGGCAACCGATCCAACAGCCCGGGGTCACTGTGCCCAGAAGACCCGGGTCTACGGTTCCTCTGAGCAGGACTGCCACACCCGATACCATGAGGACTTCTAGCCATGGCAGCGTCTCGGCGCCTCCAGCGAACCCCACCCCGAGGGTGCCAACTCCCATTCAGCCCGAGGTCTATATACTGAGCTCGCCGCAAGGGCCCCGAGCCTTACTGGTCAACAGTCAGTCAGACCTGTACTACACACCAGCCCCACGGTACTCTGTGCCTCCCGTGATGCCCAATATCACGTCTGCCTGGCCCCAGCAGCCCCAGCCTCATGGAGCCCCCCGAGTTGAAACTTACACGTACGCTACGCACGGTGCCGGTCGAGCTGGGCAGCAGGCACCGCAGGCTGGTGAGGTTAGGGTGAACGTGTTTCGAGGAGGAGCGGCACAGCAGCAAGCCCAACATGAGCAAGCCCAAGCACGGCCCCTCGCACCAGGCGGCCCACAGTTTCACCCAGCTAACCCAGAGGGCGGGCTGGCAGGCGCACTGCTCGCCGCTCTTTGGCCGCACCTATGGCTGTTGATCAGATTGGGCATGTTTGTGTGGTGGTTCACATCTTCCGATACGAGCTGGACGCGTTGGTTCACCATCATGTCTATCGCCACCGCCGTGTTCCTGATCAACACGGGTCTCCTGAACGGAGTGGCTAACAATGTCTTTAACCCTGTGCGCCAGCATCTGGATGGCCTCATCCCTCTCGCGCCGGGTCGGAACGCGAACCGCGACGCAGGCGGAAATGATGGTCCGGCGGGAAACCAAGCAGCAGCTGGTGGCGGCGGCGACAATGCCGGAGAACGACGACCACAACCTGGGCAGCAGGGAGTACCGGATCCTGCGCAGGCTGCTGCGCGACTGGTGGCTCAGCGGCAACAGCAGAACGCGAACTGGTTCGTTGACCAGGTTCGTCGCCTCGAGCGGGCTGGCCTCCTTTTCCTTGCTAGTATCGCTCCAGGAGTAGCAGAGCGCCACATCGGGGCACTGGAGGCCCAGGAACGTGCCGAGAGGGAGCGAAGGGAGGCCGAGGAGCGCGTCGAGCGAGAGCGCAGAGAGGCATACGAGCGTGCAGCTGCGGAGGCTGCGGCTTCTGGGAACGATAGCGCTGTCGTCTCCGACGAGGCACAGAACGCGGACCCTGCACCTGCAGAGACTGTGAGCGGAGGAAGCGAGCAGCAGCAGCAACCGCAACAGCAGCCGCCCATCGCTGCGGCCTGAAGCGCAGCAGACGTGTGACCGACGAAAATTTTTCGCTTCCAAAGGTGAATTGTATTAGTACTGAGTTTGATGTCAAGTTAGGGAGGGACGCCGAGATATCCTGCGCGAGCACCACAGCGCGAACCATTTAGCACGGAGTTAATAGGCCAAAATAGCAGACGACCGATTTGCGGGACATGTTCTCGGATCGGGTGGGAAAGCCCTTCATCCAGAGAGAATCCTCGTCTATTTGCTGCATAGTACAACCGGTTCAATAAATCTACTGTAGTGTAGGTGCTCATTGCTGCCGACACTGTCTGCGGTTCGCTCCCCAGCTTCGCACCCCCGGCCGGGTCTGAGAACCCCCGATCCCTGCAGGCTGGCTGCAGCAACCGAGCCTCGGTCCAATTCCCCGCAGAAAGTCACTTAGTCCGGGGGATATATCCACGATACGTCGTCGCTTGTCTTCACACGTACGTCTACATACCTCCGTAGTTTCTCAGTACGTCGCTCCTCATTTCATACACATTTAATATTTCTTCCAGATCTTATCAGAACTCAGACAACCGCATCAGATCTTTATCAGGAATTGATCACGGACAACCCGACGTCTCAGCGTCCCTCTCACAGTGAGTGAGTATCGGCCTCGGCTATTCACCACGTCTCAACTGACTTGGAGAGAAAGAATTACCCTGAATTTGTAATTTGTGCCCCACGAGGATTGTCATCACACCAACCATGGACGACATCAAGATCCAAGACTTCCCCTCGCTCTTCAGCCTGAAAGGGAAAGTTGCCGTCGTCACCGGCGGGTCACGAGGCCTCGGCCTCACAGCCGCCTCAGCGTGAGTCCCCACGAACACACGTAACAGGAACACATAAAAGGGGCCAACCCCGCTGACGAGACGCCCCACCACCCAGCCTCCTCCAAGCAGGCGCGTCCAAGGTCTTCATCAGCTCGCGCAAGGCCAAGGCCTGCGACGAGGCCGTCGCCGCCCTCAACAAGCTGCCGGGTCTCTCCCCGGGGGCGCAGGCCATCTCGGTGCCCGCGGACAGCAGCACGGTGGAGGGCGTGCAGGCGCTCGTGGACGGCGTGAGGAGGCACACGGCGCACGTGGACATCCTGCTCGCCAACGCGGGCGCGACCTGGGGCGAGGCCTTGGACACGCACCCGGACAGCGCCTTCGCCAAGGTCATGGACCTCAACGTGCGCGCCGTCTTCAACACGGTGCGGCTGCTCGCGCCGCTCCTGCAGGCCCGCGCGTCCGCCGCGGACCCCTCGCGCGTCGTCATCACGTCCTCCGTCGCGGGGCTCGGCGTCGGCACCCTCGGCGCGCAGGGCACGTACGGCTACAGCGCGTCCAAGGCGGGCGTGCTGCACCTCGGGCGGAACCTCGCGCTCGAGCTGGGGCCCCGCGGCATCACCGTCAACAGCATCTGCCCGGGCTTCTTCCCGACCAAGATGTCCAACGGCCTCCTGGCCAAGTCCGGCGGCGCCGACAGGCTCGCGGCCGCGAACCCCATGAGGAGGCTGGGGAGGCCCGAGGATATCGCCGGCGCGGTGGTGTATCTGTGCTCGAGGGCGGGGAGCCACGTCAACGGGGATGCTATCGAGATCGACGGCGGGGCTCTGTGGCAGCGCGGGGAGCTTATCGCGCCGGGTGAGGCGAAGCTGTAGAAGAGAGGACTGGACAGGACATCGGGTTGTTGGGAAATAGGCATGTGTTGGTGTTTACGTGGATTGGTACGGCCATGTCAGTTCTTTGCTTTCATAGACCACCTCTCCAGTTCCATTTCCATTGGCGAATCTTGTTCTATCCGCATCTGTTTTGAAGTCTGAGTCCCCGGCGACATTCGACTCTGACCGATCTTGCGTCTCAAATACAAATGCACTGCAGACTCCGGGCTTGGACGACGAGTGCAATCTGGTCTACCGCTCCGCCCGCGCCGGACCTTCGCAGTCACTTCAGGGAACCAACCTATCACAATCACATCCCCAGCCCACAGTTTGCGTGAAGCGACAGACCTTGGAAACACAGCCTCACTCGCTCTTCCTATTTCGCCCAGGAATTCATCTCAAGTACCTCACAGTATTCACACAAGAATAGTTTTCTTCAAAGTCGCCTCTATTCCATCTTCGCGTCTCCCGCAGCCACGTATGTGAGGGTTTGGAGGGGTGGTGTGACTTCTATTCTGGAGCAATACATTGAGATTCGTGAGGAGTCCCGCCTAGGCTCCCTGGTCTCTGCCTCTGAAGGGGACAGCCGTAGTGGCTGTGGTAGCCCCGCCGCGACCGCCCTCGGCGGCTGGTTTCCGGGCCACCCAGGCGGACGCATGGTAGATGGTCTGGAGCATGGAATCGGGGTCCTGGATGTACGGAGCCCGGACGTTGTTCTCCCAGGACTCGACCGTGAAGCCGAGCCTCTCGACCAGCGCCTTGACCTCGTCGTCGGACAGCTCGAAGTTGCCCGGGTCGGCTATGCCCGTCGAGTTGTTGGGGTCGTGCTCCCCGTCGCCGTCGTCGTCGTGGCCGTGGTTGCCCGGGGCCTGGTCCTCGAAGTGCCAGAGGAGGGGCCCGACGTTGACCAGGATCCCGCCGGGCTTGAGGCAGTGGAACATGGTGCTCAGGTAGCGGATCAGGTTGGGCGCCGTGTCGAGGAAGAAGACGCACGCCACGGCGTCGTACTCGGCGCCGTGCTCGTCGTCGCCGTAGAGGCAGAGGAAGTCCGACGCGCACATGGACATGGCGCCCACGCCCTCGGTGCTGGTGAGGACGGTGGCGGGGTGGATGTCCGGGATCGTGTAGCCCTTGAGGTGGCGGTCTCTTGTGAGATGGTTGGAGAAGGTGTGGACCCAGGGGAATATCATGTGCTGTCCCGCCTCGCGGCAGTTGTTCAGCACGTAGGACGACGCCAGCAGCTGGTGGTATGAGATCTCGTTGCCCTCCGTCTCGAAGCCGTCCAGGCACAGGTCGAGGACCAGGCGGCCGAGGCCAGCACCGGGGACGAGGACCTTGAGGTGCTGGATCTCCGGGTGGCTGCTTCGCTCGGCGGCGAGTGCCTTCTTGACGGGGCCGTAACAGGCCTCCCTCTCCCCTGCTCCCTCAGCAGACCAGTCGCGGTAGAACTGGCGGAGCGTGCTCCTCGCCTTGTCTATGTCGCCGTATTTGGCGACGCCGACCCACTGCACTGGCATGGCAGGAAATTCGCCCCCTGTTGACGGATCATGCCCTCTCAGGCTCTTCAGGCCGTGGTTGACAATTGCCCTGGCGAGCTCAGAGTTTGACTCGATGGCGTCGTCGACCTTGTCGATGGTCTCGAGGTAGTTGAACGGCGGGGCAGCCAGCATTTTCCAGTGTGCCTCTGGGAGGGCGTAGAAGGACTGGCGCCGCAGGTGGGTGCAGTTGAAGTGAGCCACCCTCTTGTATTGCCTGCCGTAGTGTGAGCTTTGAAAGCTGTTGGATTTTGGGTGGGAGCGGGGTCTGAGGAGGAGGTTGAAGCACAGGATGCAAACCAAAGACGAAACACAGAACAGAGGTCTCAAAGATATAGTCTCAAACGAATAGAAAGATAAACAAGCACACAGACAGGAGAACAATCAAATGTATGAGAAAAGACAAGTGCAACACAGATTAGATTCAGTACAAGCCAATGCTGGTTCTCTATATGTAAAAAAAGAGCAGGTGATGTGTTTGCCAGCTAGAATACAACTCCAAGCTGAGTGGGCGGCAGTGGTTGTTTTGGTGGTGTGGGGGGGGGGAGACACTCACAGAAAAGAGTCGAGGGCGCAGAAGATTACTCTCGCCTCCTCCTCATCCGAGACCGTTTCCTCGAGGCCCTGCCAGTCAGGCCACTCTGTAGGATCTGATTCAGGCATGGTGTCTGTATCCGGCTTGTTCTCAACCACCTGTCGAGGTCGTGAGGTCTCTTTGTGTTGTGATGGGCGAGTCGTGGTGGAAGTCTTGTTGAGCCCCGAGTTCGTTCTTAGGCAGCTTGAGCTGTGGTAGAGAAAGTCCGGCAGCGGAACCGGTGCTGCAGCCCAGGCCTGGGTCAGTCAGTCACTGAGCACTCGGGCTACTGCTGCTGAGAGTCATTTTAAAGAGGAGATGAGATGACAATGTAGAGAAAAGGGACAGCCTAGAGAGGGAGGCTGAATAGAATAAATAAATAAAGTGAATGGAGGGAAAGCATGAGCATCTATATGTCAGCACAGATATTCGCGTTCTTTTTAATCTGCTTGATGTTGCCCTCCAGTGAGATGAGGACTTGCTCTCCCACCGGTGTGAGAGTGAGTGGGTGCCCAGGCCTGCGCATGCCGCTCGACATGCTGCAGCCTGCAGCCTGCAGCACCTGACCTGAGCACCCGAGCAGCCAATTTCAGTTGGCTCTGCATGAGAGAGCCCGGGTGACGAGCTGCATAAAGCGGGTCACACCTGCTGTAGCCCCCTGTGAGCTAGGGCCGGCATGCAGGCAAGGGGGGAGGGAGCTCACCCGGGTGCGACTTGTACCCCTGGCCGCTACCACAACAGAATCCAACCACCTTGACCAGGCCAAGAGAAGTTGTTCCGAGATCATCGCCTTGGCTGTGCACCTTAAGCAACCTTACCCATCAGGAAGAGGGAGTGTTGTGTTGCTCGTATCGGGCTCTGGAACCTGCCACACCGTCCCTGTTTCTCGTCAGCCGCAAGCCAAAACTCACGAACAGCCCCCGTTTGGTCATTGGCGTTTGCGTTGGCAGTCCCGTTCGGCAATGGCATCCGCGATGGAGACGTACCAGCTTTCCTTCCCCCTGCCGCGGTCCCTCGAGGCGCGGGTCTATGTCCGCCTCACCATCCAGGCCAAGTCCGTCATGATCTTCCTGACTACGGCCGCGGCGGATGAGCTCGGGACCCCACCTCCGATGGGCTCGTTCGTCTATGCCCTTCCAGATGTGAGTATTTGATGTTGTCGCCGTTGGTCGCCTGCCGAAAGGTTGGGGGGGGAGGGGGATGTACAGCCCGTGTGTCATTGCAGGCACTATCAGCTGACCGCAAAACCCATCCGTCAGAAGCTCAACCCGGGCCAGCCGCTCTCCACCCCGCTGTACGCGGCCGGCTCGTCGGAGGAGTTCACCACGCGCATGGCGAGGCTGTTCGCCAGGAAGACCCAGCTGCCCGTCTACGTCGCGAGCTCCATGAGCTTCTCGAGCACGGGGCTGGGCGGCACCGTCGAGGAGGAGATGGAAGCCTTCAGGAGGGTCGTCTCGGTCGTCTCCGGGAAGCTGCAGGCCGTGCTTGGCCTCGCCAACGGCGTGTCGGCTTTGTCTGTCGGCGGCGGCTCATGAGCCGTCGGGTCCTGGATATTACGACTTCCGAGCCGCCAGCGCCAGCGGGTGCGCGGCCAGGGACGGAAGCATGGGCGGTGTGATCCTGGATGCGATCCGGGCCAGATGTGCGAGGGGGCTCTTCCCGCCGACGACGGCTTCATCGTACAGCTTGGCGGGAAAGAGGGGAGTCAGGGCCGGGGACCTGTGTGTGCTACGTTTATCCGGCAGGCTCAATCTAGACACCCCGCCACGGTGACACTCCCGGGCCATGGACAAGCAGCCAACCCACTTGGCCCGGTGGTACAGACACGGCATGTGGCCCCAGATCTCAACGCAGTGGAGGACAAAGTATGGGATGGTGCAAGCAATCCTAGACACGAGGCTCGAGGGAGGTTTGTCGCAGGCATTTCTACGAGGCTGCCCTGGTATGAAAACTTGCAGCGTTTCGCCAGGGGATACGGTTGTCTGTTGTCTATACTCGTCGGAAGCTCCAGTGCGGCTACATATCCGAGGGATGCGTCTGGAGTGGGCACATTCGACCGCACCCAGGCCTTGAATAGGTATGCAGCTTCTCACGTTGACAGGTGAACCACGAGTAATGAGATCTGCACTACGTCAACAGTGCCACCGATTGACTGAGCTTGCCGTTGACAGTTCCGCCCCGAATTATAGGGCTGTGGGCATGGCCGGGCAATGTGACTAGTGAATACCTGTGAGACGTTGGAAGATTGCCATGATGCTACGTGCCATCTCACATGGCCTGAGCAGTTATCCAGAGGAGAGAACACGGGTCAAGCAGCTCAGACCATAGACCATGGCTAGGATTCCACGGTTGTCACCAGCCAGGGTACTGCCGTTGAGGACATGGTGCCCAGAAGAGCCGGAGATGGAGTCGGGCGGGAGATTACCCCATGGGCCAGGATCTTGGTGTGTTACATCCCTGTGCGGGCTCGGGGTTTGAGGCTCGGCGCGGGAGCACCAACGGTCGCCTCTCAGTATGGGGACTCGTGCGTGTTTGTTTGTTAGATAGATGAGTAGCACAGAGTAATTACTGAATGGCAGGTATTGGGTGCAAGGGAGGACGATGACCTGCCTCAACCGAGCCAAATTGTTGGGCTTACCGGTCCTGTCAGGCCCACGGGCCGCAATGCCTGGCTCTCTGTCCCTCCCACCCTCTCTCTCTTTTCAGACGCAGGACGGCTGGGATGGGCACCCCAAGTCGGCAGTAGAGTAAGTAGCATAGAAAATTAGGGGCAGTGGGCAATGCAAGAGAGAAGCAGACAAGGGGCCAGTTCCCGTCAGTTTCCTGTACAACCAGCAATAGCCAGCCCCCCGCCCTCTCTCTCCCGGCCTCGGCCTCCTTCACTGCAACCACATGCGGACGGCAGGCTACTGCTGGATGGTCGCACATAGCTAGGTACAGGTGGCACGACCTGATGGCTGCTGGGGTGGTGAGTCCTGTCCACAGCGTCGACTGTGCCACCAACAAAGACAGCCAGCAGGGGACCGGTTGGAGCAGATTGCTGTGACACGGCTCAGTGCAGGACAGACGATGCATGGGCGTTGGGATGCTACGTCAGGCTGGCAAGTCGGGTGGATGATGGAGGGTGGAAGGCGACCGGGGTGTTTGGACCTGTGTTTCCAGGTATTTTTCCAGATATTTCCAAACCGGAAGCGGTGGTTCGGACAGAAACCCCCCAGACGATGAGGTGGGTGGGTGGTGAAGAAACAGACAGACAGACGTCACTGTCTCAACATGGTCCTCAGGGATTGGAGACTGGGGGTTCAAGATGGGGATGGGGCCCAACAGCGAGAGCGACTAGGCCACATACTGGTCAGAGCAGGTCTTCAGGGTCGAATCCGTTGCAGGCCAAGGCCAGGAGACACAACAGGGCCTCAGGCCAACCAAGACAGAGACAGAGACAATTAGTCAATACGGAGAGAAGACGAAGTCGAGAGTTGAATCTTTAATACGGGACAGGAAATCAGGGATAGTCCGGCCTGGGTAGGCAAGATTTGCTGCAAGCAATCAGAAAGTCTTATCGATAAAGAGTGCCTCCGGCTGGCCCACTTAGAATTCTTTCAATGTTGCCATGACTGCATCTATTTCCATCCAAGGTTTGGCTGGCCTGGTCCGCTGGATGGGGGCCGGGGTTTCCAGATGGAGTGCACCGCAGGGGTCCAAGGTTTGCAGCTTGTCGCAAAGCAGGTGGGAGAGAAAAGAAAAGAGAAAGAGAAAGAGAGAAAAAAAAAGCAACCCCAGTACAACATAGGGCCGCTGACCGCAGGCACTCAATCCATCCAAGGCCAGCAAGGTCTTGAATCCGCTGACCAGCTGGCCCTTTCTAAACTTGGACGCCTGCTGCTAAAACTGTGCAGTAACAAACAGACCCTGGGAAGGTTGGACAGATTAGAACAGATGGGTACTTGCACCCCATGTCAAAAATTCACTAGCACTTTGAGCTCAATAAATACAAGCTACGCAAATTTATTCACATACACTCTGTGCTCAGCTGACCCCCGTGTGTCGGCAAACAGTATAAGAGGATCACTCACTGGTTGATGCTATTTATCATCCCATATCCAGAGGTAGTGGTAGTGATTTTATTCTTTATTTGTTGTCAGTTAAGGCTCTCTGTTGCTGTTTGTCTGTCTTGAATGAACGAGTTGTGCCATTTTCCTCCCCGCTGCCAGCTGCCGCTGCCGCGACAGAAAAGAAAAGCTGCAGGTGGTCTCCCCGACCCGTGATCCACTAACCTTGGAAGCCAGACCTTTACCCCACCACTGCGACCACCACCTCCCGCTCCCACTCCCACTCGCACTCCCACTCCTACTACCGTTTACCGTCTACGCTACTGCTGCTGCTGCTGCCGCCGCTGCCACTTCCACCACCGCACCTGCGCCAGACGGATGCGCTCTTGACGACAACCCAACCGGTTCCAACCTTTTGACCTCTCCTCTGCCAACCAAACGGTCCCCGGAAGACAGACCTGCCTTTCCAACTACCCACCAACTCAAGAAGAACCTGCAGCCTCCCCCATCCCGCAGCCCACCACCAGTTAGCTGCCCTGGAGGAGGTGCCCGCTACACAACCGCCCTCATCATGGCGTGGCAACCGTCACCAGAGTCTCTCCAGACTCTGGCCGTCTACCTCAAGGACTCCCTCAGCGGCTTCGACAAGGCTGCCCAGAAGAAGGCAGAGCTTGTGAGTCGCCCACTCGCACCCCCTCCCCCTTGCCCCAGTCGCAAACATCGCGACGAGCAGTCGCACAAGAGCAGCCCCGCTGACCGCACCCACAGATGCTGTCGCAAGCCAGGAACTCCCCAGACTTCAACAACTACCTCGCATACATCTTCTCCAGCTCCCAGCTGCCCCCGGGCCTGAACTTCTCCCCCGAGGACTACAGCCTGGTCCGCTCCGCCGCGGCGGTCATGCTCAAGAACAATGTCAAGCTTCACTTCAAGCAGATCGACGAGTCCTCCCTGAACCTCATCAAGCTGGCTATTCCTATGGGCATCCAGGACAAGGCCCCACAGATCCGCAGCTATGCCGGAAACATTGCCACGGAGCTTATCAACCGCGTCGGCATCTACGGATGGCCCGAGTTCCTGCCCGAGCTGCTGAAGCTGATTGGGAACGAGTCTGGTCAGGTCTCCCCCGAGGGTCAGGAGGGTGCCATGGCTGCCATGGCCAAGATCTGCGAGGACAACGCCAAGATGCTGCAGCGCGAGCAGAACGGCCAGCGGCCCCTGAATTATCTCTTGCCCAAGTTCATCCAGGCAACAAAGAGCTCTCTGCCCAAGGTGCGCGCCCAGGCCCTGACTGCCATCAACGTCTTCACCCCGCGCAAATCCCAGGCTATGGTCAATTGCATAGACGAACTTCTCCAGCACTTGTTCATACTGGCCAACGACCAAAGCGAGGATGTGCGCCGCCAGGTCTGCCGCTGCTTCGTGCAGCTGGTCGACGCTAGGCCCGACAAGCTCGTGCCTCACATTGGTGGTCTGGTGGAATACATAATTACCCAGCAGAAGAGTGAGGAGGAGGAACTGGCCTGTGAGGCTGCCGAGTTCTGGCTCGCGGTTGGCGAGCACGAGAACCTGTGGCAGGCCCTGGGCCCTTATATCCAGAAGATCATCCCTGTCCTTCTGGAATGCATGGTCTATAGTGGCGAGGACATCGCCCTGTTGGGCGGCGCGTCAGATGACGAAGACGAGGAGGACCGCGCCGAGGACATCAAGCCACAATTCGCACAAGGCAAGGGAGCACGCAAGGCTGGCGCCCAGCAGTCTGCCGACCAGGCCGAAAACGGCAATGCATACCAGAAGCTTGCCAGCATGGACGACAACCTGGAGGAGGGCGAGATCGATGATGATCTCGACGAGGACGGTGATGAGAACCCGGATGAGAGGTGGACTTTGCGCAAGTGCTCCGCCGCCGCTCTGGACGTTTTTGCCCGCGACTTCAGGGACCCGGTCTTCGAGTGCATCCTGCCATACCTGACAACACATCTGAAGCATCATGAGTGGCCGCGCCGCGAGGCCGCAGTCCTCGCCCTGGGTGCGGTCGCGGAGGGCTGCGTGCAGGTCGTTACACCCCATCTGCCGGACTTGGTACCATACCTCATCTCACTGCTTAACGACCCAGAACCCGTCGTGAGGCAGATCACATGTTGGACGCTCGGCCGTTACTCGTCGTGGGCTGCCAACCTCAAGGATCCTGCTCAGCTCCAGGCCTACTTTGTGCCCATGATGGAGGGCATCCTACACAAGATGCTCGACCCGAACAAGAAGGTGCAGGAGGCTGGTGCCTCTGCCATGGCCAACCTGGAGGAGAAGGCCGGCAAAGTCCTGGAACCATACACCGGACCAATCATCCAGCAGTACATCCGGTGTTTCGCCAAGTACAAGGACAAGAACATGTACATTCTATACGACTGCGTACAAACGCTCGCGGAGAACGTCGGGCCTGTCTTGGCACTGCCGCAGCACGCCGGGCAGTTGATGCCTGCGCTGATCGACCGGTGGCAGAAGGTGTCGGATGAGTCGAGAGAGATATTCCCACTCCTCGAGTGCTTCTCATATGTCGCCATGGCTATGAGGGACGAGTTCGCTCCGTATGCCCACCCCATCTTCAGACGCTGCGTGACCATCATCCACCAGAACCTGGAACAGACAATGGCAGCAAAGACCAACAACAACTTCGACCAACCAGACAAGGACTTCCTCGTTACGAGTCTCGATCTCCTCAGTGCCATCATCCAGTGTCTTGAGGATGACAAGGCGCAGGAGCTGGTCAAGGACGCACAGCCTGCGTTTTTCGAACTGCTGAATCTATGCATGGGTGATCCTGCCGATGAGGTTCGGCAATCAGCATACGCCCTACTCGGCGACTGTGCCAAATACGTCTACCCTCAACTCCAGCCACACCTGCCTTCAATATTCCCCATCTTGCTGCGGCAACTCGATTTCGACAACATCGTTGACGAGGAGATTGACGGCTACTTTAGCGTTATCAACAACGCTTGCTGGAGTGCCGGCGAGATCGCCATACAGCACGGAAAGGGCATGGCCCCATACGTGTCGGACCTCATGGAACGCCTGGTGCAGATAATGGCGAACCCGACAATTCCCATCAGTGTGAACGAGAATGCTGCCATTGCCCTGGGTAGGCTGGGTCTGCAGAATGCAGAGGTTCTGGCGCCTCAGCTGTCAGCGTTTGCGGACGAGTTCCTAAGCGCAATGGTCGAGCTGGACTGCACCGACGAGAAAGCCAGTGCTCTTAAGGGGTTCACGATGATTGTCAGTCAGAATCCGCAGGCCATGGAGAAGAGCCTGCTGTCGTACTTCATGTGCATTGCGCGATACAATACGCGACCGCCGAGCGACATCAACAAGGAGTTGCACGAGCTCTTCCAGAACGTAAGTCGCCTTCTACGTATGGCTCCAACACAGACCAAAAAAACCACTAACATCGTCCCTAGATCATCAATGTGTATCGGCAAATGATCCCACAATTCGACCAGTTTACCAACCAGATGCCAGCCGAGGAGAAGAATGCTCTGCAATCCAAATTCGGCCTGTGATCTTGGCTGCTTACCACGCATGAAAAGAAAACTTGACAGGCTTTCCAAAGCCTCCACTAAGGACCAAATGAGGAAGTTCGAATTGCTATGACCAAGCTGAAGACCAACTGTCTGTGTCACATGTGTTGGCTGAGTAGATGAGGCCCCGATTTGGCAGAGAGTTCCGCCGTGCCACTTATGGTATTGACTGGATGGTCGCCCTCGCACCGACTGAAGCCGCGCGTCGACACCGAAAGGATAGGGGCTATCTGCCAGAGAAGAGACAGCCAGACAGTGAAAGGACTGATAACGAGGGAAAGTGCTGATGGTGTAGGGGGAACAACGACGAATTGCAGATTACGAACTTGACGGACAGCACGCGTTAACGACACAAAGGAACTAACGCGGGATGAAGGCATGGGCAACCAACGCCAGGGCTCAAAGCGTCGGTGGGTGGGTTGCTCGAAAGAAAATGACGGATGCATGTGCTACTACTTGCTCTCGGGGCGCGGTCGGTTGTTCGCTAGAGGATGGAAGGAGGTCTCCACCGTCCTCTGATTGTTCCTGGTGACAAGCAAGGCGCTCGTGAGTTGAAACCTGCCTGCCCAATGGGGGAGTTGGTGGCGGAGGGGCCTCGATTGCTTATAGTACGGCGAACAATATGTCACAATGTGACAATCAGGTAGCGGTTGCAATGCCTAAGCAGAACCGAAAACAACTTTTAGATAGTCTCGTAGATAGATACCGGTGATACACATCATGATCATCATTTCCAATTACTTTCCAAATACTTGCTCGTGGCAAGCTGGGTCAGCGTGCGCGTTACCAAGTATGTAGGCCTCCTCTGACTGCAACATCTATTGAGTTGATAATCATACAGGATTGTGGATAACCAGTGGGATTCATTAGAATTACGAAAGGGGAAGATTGAATTACATTGATTCCCCTCTTGACTAAGTAAGTAGCTCAAGTTTGGTCCGGCATACAGAGGTGGATCTTCTGGACCTGGACCTTGCACTGATATTATAACTCGACGGGAAGTCGTCATCCAGACAAGAGCCTCAAAAATGACGAGCGCAAACGACAATGGAGTTGAAAATGACATGTCATCTAGCGCAACAATTAAAAATCCACGGGATCTATCATCAGATTATCTACCAGGGGGGCCAGACGCCGCAAACACCGCATCCCTCTCCAGGCACTTTCAAAACAGCCAAGGATACGCCCACGGGACCCAGGTACACAGCATGTTCTTGAGCAGCACCGGCCCGCTCGACCACGCGAACCTCGCCCTGCCCCTCGACAGGACGCTGACGCTGGCCACGCCGCCACCGCCGCCGCCATCTGCCCAGCGCGCGGCGCCGTCGTCGGCGCACTGCACCATGCCGCCCGCGACGTCGAGGAAGCTGACAAAGGTCTGGGACCCCTGAGCGCACAGGACGTGGCCCCTCCGCACGTCGGCCGAGATGCCGCCCGGCTTGACGAAGACGACGTCAAACCAGCCAGCCCCGCCGGGCGGCGCGGACCCGGAGCCCGAGGAGGGGGGTTGTTGTTGTTGTTTCTGTTGTTTTTGTTGTTGCTGCTGCTGCCGCTGGTCCACCAGGTACCGCTCCGCCGCGATCAGGTCCGCGTAGACCCACCAGTTGGCGGCGAAGAGGAAGCGCCTCGCGAGCCAGGGGACCCCGCCGCAGAAGCGCGCCTCGTCCGTCTCGGCCGAGGAGAGCATCACCAGGGTGGGGAGCGGCGGCGGCGCCGCCTCGGCTCCTGGGCCTTGCTCCTGCTGCTTTCCCTGCCGCTGCCCCTCGGCGCGCAGGACCCCGAGCGCCGCGACGACGGCCTCGGCCTGGTCGCGCGCCACGCGCAGGTGCGGCCTGTTGTACGGGCTGGCGACGCACATGAAGACGGCGCTGGTGCCGCGCATGCAGTCCGCCAGGAGCGCCACGTCGGAGACCTGGCCCTCGAAGACCTTGACCCTCTGTTGCTGCTGCTGCTGGTGCCGCCGCCGCTGCCGCCCCCCATCGGCAGCGGCGACGATGTCCGGGAACATGTTCTCCAGCTTGGCCCGCGACCGCACGAGGCAGTTGACGTCCGCGTCGGGCCGCTCCGCGGCGAGGACCTGCAGCACGGAGCCGCCTGTCTGGCCTGTCGCGCCGAGGATGGCGTAGGTGGGTCGTGGCATATTGTGAGATGGGTTTCGCGTATGGACTTTCAGCCGGTTTGGGACGACGGTGAGTGGTTCCGTTCGATATTTGGTGTTCCTTTATATCTTCGCTTGTAGTTTCCTTTGGGGTGCTTACACTGCGAGAGTTCTTGCGAATCCATGTCGTCGTATTCCACGTCAGAAACATGTTCATATATACTTGCCTGATTCGGCTTGTATCATCATGGGCAAGGACGAGAGGGCCGACCGGAGTCGACCGCGGCGGTTCAAGACTGGCCGAGTGACGAGCAGACCCAGAAGAGCGGGTCTTGGCTTCTTCATGTCCGTTATTTGCCCGATCCGCACAGCCTAGGTATCTAATGGGCATCTTTCTGCGTGGGTTGCGTTTATGTGGTATGTGTGTGCTGGAGACGGCGAAATCGTAGTCGTAGACGTCACACCGCATGGCTTCAACGGGCCGCCGTTGTGCAGCGATTAAGGTGCGGCGCCGGAACAGTGGAGCACTAGTGAAAGAACTACCGGCCTGCAGTTCGTCAAGCAAAGCATATCTGCGTCGGGAGGAATATGGGGATTTGCGCTAATAGTTTTCTGCGGGCGTTCCTTGGGCCTTCGGACCCGTTAAAGCGTACATGTCCGAATCCATCCGCCCGCGATATGTTAGACGTTCGAAACTCGGACCTGCATAACTTCGATCGCCATGCCACATGGCATCGCAGATCGATCGGAGATCTACTCTTCTATGGAGGGTTCTAATTTTACAATTCAGATTTTCTGCAGGAGTAGAGATTTCTGTGATCAACACGGGAGGAAATCTACGGCCTCGCCATAGCCTCCGACTCCTGCCCGTCTCCGGCCCCGGCCTCTATATCCCCAGCCACACTCGCCTCAAACTCCTAACACCGGCTGCAATACATCCAGATCATAGCAGGGCGGCCTGTCCACCCCCTAGTATACGCATACCGCCTCCCATCATCCTCGCCCTCCTCCCCACCAACACGGCCCTCACTCATCCAGTCCGCCCCGTGCACAAGCCACCCTACCCTCGGCTCCTCCTCCCCCTCGTCCGGCGCAACACCGTCCTCCCTCCGGGGGTTCTCGACATACATCCGGGTCGGAGGCGGCCCTTTCGCTGTGGTGTCTTTGCTCTCCTGTGTCGGCGCCGGCGCTTGCGCCTGCTGCTGCCGATGCCTGGGCCGCCGCGGCGGGGTCTCTCGGGCTCGTGGCGGACAGCGTCTGGGTATATCCGGCCCGGGGTGAGTTGTCGTCGTGTGACGTTTGGCACCCAGGTACTGACTGGTAGGTCGCTGTCGCGTTGATAGAGCCCTGG
Source organism: Diaporthe aspalathi (assembly GCA_001447215.1). Taxonomy (NCBI): domain Eukaryota; kingdom Fungi; phylum Ascomycota; class Sordariomycetes; order Diaporthales; family Diaporthaceae; genus Diaporthe; species Diaporthe aspalathi. The sequence goes on from LJJS01001656.1 coordinate 223,048, forward strand.
CGGCGGCGGCGGCACCGTGTGTCCCCCATGAGGGTTGTTGGCCTGCGCGGGTGGCTAACAGGCGGCGCAGCGTCATGTCGTTCTCGGTTTGTGGTCTTGTTGTAGGGGTTGAGATCCTTTCGGCGGGACCACCAACCCCCCGCGAGCATGCGGTTGGCCTCGCTTGAACAGCCAAATGCTGTTGGTATGTGTATGCGGCGCATGCCCCTCCCCGCCAGGGGCTGCTCCAATACTGGCGATGCAACCAGGCTGCGCATGCATCCTTGTCTGTTCTATGTAAGACGCCAAGTTACCCCGTAAGGCTGCATGGTGCCAGCCCCATATGTCACTTTAGATTCGTAGAGGGCCGCTGGATTTAACTTGCTTTCGTGATTTGTTGGGAAATATTTGGTGTATATGTATAGTCATAGGCAGTCATCCTCGTTCGGCGCCGAGCAATGCAAGCGACGCTACACAAAGACTCTAGGTCTAGGCGTGTGTATCTACGCCCTCCCCCCCCATCTAGCCCCATCTTCTTAGTATGTCCCCCTCTTCTCTTTCTAAATCTCAACCCCATCTAAGCGCAGCGAAACCCTTAGATCGAAGCCAAGCCCAGAACCCAACCCCCCCTTTCCGCTTAGGCGCCATAGGCCTTGAACTTGGTCTCGATGGGCGCGTACGTCTTCTCGGCGGCGGGCGAGGTCTTGCCGCCGAAGACGAGCTGGGCCTGCAGCTTCCAGCTGGCGGGGACCTTCCACTCGGCGGCGACGCGGTTGTCGATCAGGGGGTTGTAGTGCTGCAGGTTGGCGCCGAGCCCCTCGGCCTCGAGGGCGGTCCAGACCGAGAACTGCAGCATGGCGTCCGAGTGCCCGGCCCAGGTGGGGAAGCGGTCGGCGTACAGGGCGAACTTCTCCTGCATGCCGTTGACGACGTCCTGGTCTTCGAAGAAGAGGACCTGTGTTTTTGGGGGGTGTATGAGTCAGCTCCATGTGTCTCTTTGGGGTGGGGGTAGGAAGTGTAGTATATATGTGTATAGAGAGAGAGAGAGACAGAGAGGTTAGGGACGTACAGATCCGGCGGCGCCTTTGAACAGGCCCAGCTTGCCGGCGGTGCCCTCCCACTGCTCGGCGGGGACGATGGGCTTGAGGATCTCGCTGGTGATGTCCCACAGCTTCTCGTGCTCGGCGCCGAAGAGGACGACGACGCGGTTGGACTGGGAGTTGAAGGACGAGGGCACCTCCTGCAGCAGGGCCTTGACGATCTCCTGGACCTTCTCGGGCGTGATGGTCAGGTCCTTGGACAGCGGGTAGTAGGACCGGCGCTGCTTGGCGAGTTCGATGAGCTGCTGGGCGGAGGCCATCTTGGTGGTGGTGGTGGTAGAGAAGAGGCGGGGTGGTGGTGGGGCTGTTGTCTGGCGGTTTGCGAAGGAGCTGGTAGCTGCTGCTGCTGCTGCTGCTTGTCTTGAGAAGGCGGAGGTGTTGGTAGAAGAAGAAGAAGTGGCAATGACCGTCCTGAGGGGGGAGGAGAGGCAGGAGGACCTCGTGAGGAAGGCGGCTCTATTCATATTCTCGCGGCTCGTGGCTTGATGACCAACGGCTGACGAAGAGGGGTGTCCTGGCTCTGAAGCTCTGGTGGGAGGGTCCCGCTTGCATAGATGCGCTACCTGCGGTCTGGTAGAGGCTCCTTGCATGTGTTACGGTATCGGAAGCACAAGAATGGGGCTGTAGTCCGGGCCCCCGAGAGTTTGTCCCTTTTTATCATGCGCGCGCGAATCCTGCCGTTGCGAGCTCCAGTCTATTGCCTGTCTGACTGTCTGACTACGGAGTACTGCATCTTAGTAATGATGACTACCATGTACACGGCGCAATCTCGTGCAGATTATTACAACCCATAAGTTTTATGACGGCGGCCCCCCCCCCAAAAGAAGCACATCCGTATCAATACGCGGCGCCGGACGCGAGCTACCTAGCAAGCTATCCAGCTTCGGACATACGGATTTGCACCCGACATGCACCATCGCTCGGGGTCCAAACCTAGCCCCAGTGGTTCGACGGCCAGGGGCGGTGAGGTGATTGGGCACGGCACCTCGATTTCGAAGCGATTGGAAATCCACCATCGCGGTTGACAGTGCAGATGACTAAGGATTTGAAACCAGCTGCCGGCAGAAAGAAAGACAGGCCCCACCACACCCACAGGTGTAAGGTTCAAATGTTGCCATACAGAGTGCGGAGTACGACAGCACGAGGGGCATCCATCCATCCATCCCGTCATGTCGCTGCGGCTCGGTAAATAACAACCTTGGAACCTATATAGCCTTTTAATAACTTCTAGATCACTTCTAGACGCAACGTAGATTGGGGGCGTACCCCCTCCTCCTCCCACGGAACAATAGGCTGATTCCGCCGAGTCGAATACAGCCTTGCTCTCGTTCCGAGGAAGTGGATCCGCGGGGCAGCAATGGATAGACTGCACAGTAACATTCTATCCCGAATACGCGGTTCAGTCAACCGCGCGGTTCCCCTCTCCCCAGCTTTCTAGCCCCCCCTCCCCCCAAATCGACATCTTTCCACCAGCTTCGGTCTCCATGAGTCGCAGCCCGCATCAACCCCCCTCTCCCCCGGACAAAGGCGAGACCGTCAGAGAAGCTGCAGGTAACTGACACCGTGTGTCGTGTGTCGTGTGAAAACTCTATTTGCCACGTAGAGCATGCCTATCCAGCGCGTTGGGCCGCGCCGCCTCTTTCCCATGGAGTAGGCGCTGGCAGGCTTGAATACAAAGAAGCCTCCATCCAGTTCGAGTCGGTAGGGTTTGGTTGCCATGTCAGTAGTGGCACTTCGGAGATCTCCAGCTCCTTCAGAGATGTGCTGCGTGGATTATAATAGGCTTGCTTGTTAATAACGTACGTGGCTTGGAGTCTTGTAAGCCATTGATCAATCAGATCGATCGTGCTCCCCGTCCTAGGGCTGGATCCGCCCAAGGGTGGTGGTTGGCATGCCCCACCATCCCATCCCACCTTGGAGGCTTGTTTCGCAGCGGGCATGACGACAGCGGCAGGATTCGCTATCATGATGAGCGCCCACAACATCCCAAAAAGGCCAGGGTCTTCTTGTGTCGAAATTTGTTTCATTCTCCCATTGAACAAGGCAACCAAGCCTCGGCGCAATATATACCTAAGTGAGATATACATAGATGTATGTATGGATGTGTGTGAGCGTTGGAGCAATGCGAAAAAGCAAGTGGTAGCCTATGCGTGCGCAAAAAAAAAAAAAAAACAAATCCCCCCAAACGAAAAAGACGCCCACATAACGCCGTCGAGTCTGGCATCCAATGATGCGCTCGCTCACTTCCTTTTCCCTCTTTCCTATACCCAAGTCCGTGAGGTCCTTGTTTGAAGCAATCCCATTTTTGAATTCGCCTTGAAGTGGAAGAAGAAACCGAATCGAGGCAACAGTTGCAATCCCAACACCGTGAATGAATGCTTGCGCCAATGACCCCAGTCTAGTGGGTCTTTCTTTTTGTTGCCCCCGTCAAGCGCCCATGAAAGAGAGATGGAGAGGATATGAAAACGACAGGGATGATTACCACGTCTCGGCAATGTACTGGCCGACCTGCTTCTTCAGGTCCCAGTACTCCTTGGCCTCGCTCCGGCTCAGGTTGCCCTTGCGCATGGCCACCTCGACGAGCGACTCCTCGACGCCCTCGCCCATGCCCTTGCTGCTGCCGCAGACGAAGACGCGGCCGTCGACGGCGTTGATGACGTACCAGACCAGGTCGGCCTGGTTGATGACCTCCTCCTGCACGTAGCGGCCCTCGCCCACGCGGCTCTCCACCACGCGCTTGACCTCGTCCTCGTGCACGCCCCACTCGCCGCTGTAGATCTCGTCCACGAGCGAGTCGCGGATGCCCTGGAGCACCCACACCTTGTTGGCGCAGTTGGCCGTCTTGAGGCGCCGCTGCACGAAGCCCCGGAACGGCGCGATGCCCACGCCCGCCCCGATCAGCAGCATCGGCCCGTCCGACACGAACTTCTTGGCCAGCGGGTTCGCCATCAGGCCCTTGAACATGGGCACGTACACCTGCGGGTTCTTCTCGCCCCTGGCCTCGGCCTCGATGAACTTGAGCGCCTGCCGCTGGAAGAAGCCCGAGCCGACGCCCGTCCTTGAACCCTTTCTCCAGTCAGCGCTCTCATGGACCGTGACTGCGATTTCGATCAGGCGGTGCGTCTTCCCGTCCCGGGTCTCAAAGGAGTCGTGGGGGTCGTTGGACAAGGAGTAGAAGCGGGGCATCAGGGGCTGGAGCTGGGAGAGCAGCGCGTCCACCGGTGGCTTGGAGCTAGGGAACGCGTGGAGGAGCTGGGAGACGGAGACGTGGGGTCCCGTCCGGAAGTCGCAGAACGCCCCCTGTCCCTCGGCTGAGCAGAGGAACATGAGGATCTTGCGCTCGTTCTCTTCAGTCGCGTGCTCGGCCAGGACGCGCAGCAGCTGCTTCGTTGGTGGGTAGGACTGGATGTCCGAGCACCAGGTCAGGAGGTCGCGGCGCGTCGTGACCAGCTCCCGGGGCCGGTCGTCGCCCCAGACCGTGGGCCAGCGACCCTTTGTGGTCCGCAGCAGGACGGGCTTGTCGCGCAAGAACCTTGGCACCATGAGGGTCTCGAGGATCTCATCGACGTCTGACTCGTCGTTTGGTGCGGTTATACCGATCGCCCCTCCAACCTTGAAGTCGACGCCTTCCTCGTCTGGGTAGTTGGTGATGTCAATGTCGAAGTGGAAGGTCCTCTTCTCGGCGCCAAGCCGTGTCAGCTCGCGCGCCTTGTGCAGACGAGCCGGGAACACGTGGTGTGGGGGGTGGGGCTGGACGAAGCTGGGGGGCTGGATGGTGGTGTCGAGTTCTTCGAGGGAGAGCTGTTGCAGCGTCTTCTGCGTGCGCTGGACCAGGGCGTCGCTGACCCCATCGCTGCCCTCGGTGCCGTGAGAAGCAGTGGTCAGGGTGGGCGAAGGTACGTCGGACGGCCGTCGCAAGGGCTCCAGGAAGGCAGTCTGTTCCGGCAGGTCGACAACATTGTTCAATACGGTCGGGATCTCGTCGATCTTAAGACAGAGTGACCGAAAGGCGTCGTTGTCTGGGTGCTGGACCTTTTCGTACTGGATGCCGGCCTTCTTTGCGGCAATGTTCATACAGCAGCCTCCGCCACAACACCTTGCGGCGAGCTGTGCAGTGGACTCTCCTGTGATGCGCTGGACATCGGCAGCGCTCTGAGCAATGAGGCGCGTAGAGGCGCGCCTGCGCCTAGGCTCAGCGGTGGGGTTGGTCTCGTCCACATCCTGCTCCTCTGCTGACTGCTCGGAGAAGGTGAGGGACGGCGCGATGGAAGGAGCCTTGGGGCCGGTGGGCTCCTCGGGCGCGCAGCAGTTGCCGGACTCGGCCATGACACGGGCAGTCTGCGAGTGCATCATGTTGGCTGGCAGAGAGGGTATGAGGGTGGTAGAGGGTGGGTTCGGAGTGAGCCCTCTGGCTGGAGGGCAAAGGCGGCTGTTGGGAGGTTGAGACTGACGCAAGTATGAGCTAATGGGCGTGGGTGGTGATGATGAGGGTGTTGTTATTGTTGTTCGATGGATTGTGTTAGTCTGTCGAATGCATAACCGTCCTTGTGGAGATGTGAGCTTTAAGATTCCGGACGGTCGAGCCACGGTCACTGTGAATTGGTTGGTAGTTGCGGTGTGTAGTTGCTGTGTGTGTGCGCGTGTGTGTGCGCGTGTGTGTGCGTGTGTGTATAAATCAAGACTAAGCAGGGCCGAGATGATTTGAGATGTTGAGAAATCAGAGTTGCAGTAGAAGATGCAGCAAGATATGGCGGGACAATAATGACAGGCCGCAGTCTGGTGGAATTCGGCAGTGTAGGTTGCTGGTTCAGTAAAGTAGATGTTGCTTGGTCAGGAATTGGACCGGCTCGAGGCGGATGAAGGGGATAAATGACGGTGGACTTATTGTGGTGCTGGTTGAGCTGGTAGAGTTGGTGACCGAGGTTGGGGTGGAAGGCGGGCGGGCCTTTTTGGTTTTCTTGGGTTCTTGAGAAGGCTGCAAGGGCTAGGGTGGCTTATCAGATCGCGTCCCCCGGTCGGCCCTTGTCCATGACCATGATGAGCAAAAGACTGACTTATTACGGCGTACACTTCACTAGACCACGGCACAGTACGGCAGTACTGCAACACACAGTCGGTTGTGTAATCGTCGTCCCGATTGCCCAATTGACAACTGCTCCTCGGAAAAAGCCACTGTGCAACTAAGCCCAATCAACTCTGGGGGCTCCCATAGCCCCCCCCCCCCGATATTCGGCGCTGGCCGACGTTTGGTGGTCTGGCTCAAATCTTTGGCTGGACTGGAACGAAGAGCTCCTCCCAATGGCCCTGGGTGGACCTTGCTGGTGCATCACCCGTCCTCAGGCCTTGTCTCTGCGCGTGCACCTCCTTTCACAGCCCACCCACCCTTCCCGCCTCGTTGGGACTGCCAGGGGACCCCCGGAGAAAAAGCTGCGCGTCTTTGCCATTTCTCCTGAAATTTCTGGAGCCCCCCCCTTCAGGCCCGGCTCTTGAAATGGAAGGCCACGAAGCCCAGCACGCAAGCATCACGGCGCATATAGTAGGGGTTGCGCAGCACGCCGCAGCGGTTTGCGAGGCTGAGTGCTCAACGTTGTATTCCAATTGTTTGCACCCAATTCCCCAGACCGGCCGGGCCCAGCCTGCCAGCCTGGCCCTCGATTGGAGCGCGCACCACCGCACAGGGGTTGGGCCGATGGCTGACGTCGTGACCACGGGACAAACCTGCGGTGTGTGGGGATCTCTGTCTGGGGCGACAGAAAGCGTGCTACGGTACACTGTCAAGACGGGTACGGCACACGTATCGCCTGACACTGCATGTCCTGCAATGCCCACCGGAATCCGAGCGCATTGTGAACACATGACAAGCCACGGATGCCAATGAAACGACAATCCAGACCCTCGGGCTGCACTGTCACTGCGCTGCACCTGATGCCATGCCATGCCATGCCATGACACGGAAGTGCTGGGAGTCAAATCCAGGCCCCGGAGCTGCAAGAAGAGAGGGGAGACGGGGGGGGGGGAATGAGCGCTTGGCATGTTTTGCCGAGGAGATGTCATGTCAAGGGTCACCACTGTCACCATTTGGGGAGAAGAAGCGCAGCGGGAGCGAGGGAAAGTTTTGTTCCTCGTCTCGTTCCGGATCCGGTTCACATCCCCGGTTTCCGGGCACTGTCGGGACCACACCCAGGCACGATTCCCGCCTCTGCTCCTCGGCCCGGGTATTGCCATTTGTTTGCCTGTCCGTCAGGAGGACCTCACAAATAGGGAAAGCTACTCGACGTGCCGGCGCGTTGCCGGGAGGAGGAGGAGGAGGATTCCACCATGGCTCCACCACCTGACGATAGCCATCATGATCCCCCTTGGGTTATTTCCGCTTCAAATCCACACACTGGGACGTCAGTGGGCGTGTTCGGTGCAGGAAAGATTAACCATAATTCTAGAAGCGGACCCCACACGTTGCCGAAGGCCCCAGCCGGCTGCCCTATCCAACATGTCCCAGCAGCAACCAAGTACTACACTATGGTAAGCACACGGTCTACCATCGGACTAAGGAGGAAAAACGTTTGCGCGCGGGCGGGTGCTCCTCGGAAGCCCTTCCAGGAGGCGGGCACCCCAAAGGGATTTGGGGGCGAAGGGGCGAGCGAGAGGGGAGCACACAGTGCGACACGGCACGCTCGAACAAAGGCCTGACCGAATCTTATCAGATCCGCCACCCGTCCGACATCGGGCACAACAAAACGGCTTGCTGCACTAGCGGGGTCTTGCTGTAACAAGTTCCCACCCTTCCTATACCCCCCTGCCAGACTGCCAGCCAGGACGTGGAGAGCTGATCGATCAGATAAGATTAGGAGCTAGAACCATCTCATTTCCACAAGCCCGGACGACACGAACCTCCAGCTGGGGCTGATTTGGGCTTGTTGGGCCAATCACCCCTCCCGGGTCGATTTGCGCCCGGCTCAGCCCGGGAACTGTCTCGCTCGGTGAGCATCCAGTTGTCCACCACCGCGCGCATTTGCTGGCATGCTACGATGAGGTGTTTTTCTTTTTTTTTTCTTTGGTTCGCGCGCAATGCCACCCCGGGACTCAACCTACATTGCCCCGTCGACGCCCCTTGTCTCCCCCTGTGTTCCGGGCAGCGATCGGTGCCACAGCCCACAGGGTTACAACAGGGAATCGGACCAGCCCTTCCGGAAGTCCCGTCCCTGGTAGTTAAGCTGTGGATAACCCCACGCAAGTCCTCATCACTTTATCTGAGTGTCCCAACTTCCGGAGACAACACAGACTGGAGACAATCCTGTCCGTCGACTCGTCTTGACGTGTCAGCTGGATTCTCGGAGCTTGGAGACCCGAAGCCCCCGACGAGATCGACCACGGCAGAAAGGTTGCTCACTCACTGCCCAGAGGACACCCGCCCTCGTTGCCATCCCGAAAAGGATGCGAGCTGCAGAACAGCACAGCTGCGCGTAGGGATATATATCCACTTTGGCCGAACGCGGACATTTGCCTGGCACCAACAACTAATGCCAACCCAAATTACCCATGGCTATGGAGAAGAGACGTGTAATACTCTTGGGTCTGCGGCAGGGCGGGTACGTCCCGCGTGCTGTCCAGTTGTAATGAGGAGATGCCCGTGGAACAAGAGGGACAAACAGCCTCTACGACGGCGACGTTTTTTCCCCCTGTCATCCTGTTCTCATTCCTGCTTTTAACATCTTGCCCGTCAAAGACCCTCTCGCGTGTGATTCCGTGCCCATTCATCCTGCAGCTCCCTTCACGTGCATGCTTGTGCGCTCGGTCAACATCCTCAGTCAGCGTCCTCAGTCAGCGTGGGCCTCGTGTTGAAGGGCTTTTGCTTCCGGATATTCCTGAGTTCGCCCTCGGTCAGTGAGATAGGAGCTGTCATATTTCCCCACACAGACCCAGCTCTTCAGGACTAGAACGTCAACTTAAAGTGTTGGTTCAAAGGCGTTGGCCGAGTCCATATACTTGTATCTATCTCGACAAGGACACAACGTCAAGTCCAGTGCTGTATTACCCTAAAAACACACCCTACACATAATGAGTTCCGCCACAGAGGATGTTCAGGCATAGTATATACGGCCATAGAACTAGGGAAATTTGGGTTGCTGTCCGCTCTCCCATGAAATGCGAGATTAGTCGCCGTCGCCGTCTCCATCTGGGCCTCCACGCCCGGTGCACATGTGTCCACGACGGACTGCAGGCGGCGCCCGAGCCCGGCAGACCGGGCCTGTCCACCGTTTCCAACACAAATGCTGTGTGTTAAACATAAAGTTTGACATATTCCACAAGGCTTCACGCAGATAACTAACAACTGCCGTTCCTGGGCATGAGCTCCCGTAAGCAACACATTCATTATGTAGCGGTCATTCAACAAAACCTCCAAGATCAGTTTCCGTCCCTGTAGAGGTTCTACCAACCACAACAGCTTGAAAGCGAGCTCCACAGCGCCGCTCTTAATGCGAAAACTCCGACCACACGCTTGCTCCGCTATCACCCGGGGTGGCTGTAAGTTGTAAAACACGTTCTCTTAGACTACCACATCTGGAAGGAGCTCCATTTTGACTCCCTCCCTCCCCCGTGCTCGTAACACGACTCACGTTCTCAGCTCGGTAATGATGAAGCGGAAGATCTCCTCGTTCATTGTGTATTGGTGTGAATGCTCGCTACTCAGAATTATCTCACCAGGTGATCGAGGCCCTCAGCGTCACAGGAGAGTACGCTGGGGGGGGCTACATGTGTAGCACCTGCGGTGAAAAGTGATTCGTCCCACTTCCATTTCAGCTGGCTGCGTCACGAGCTTTGACAAGCCTAGAATTTCATATATGGCTCCGCAAGGTGGGGTGAAGGCATGTCGCCGTGTCTGGATCCTTATCGTCCGCAGCGCAGTCGGTATGACTCCCAGCTCACTGGATCCGGGCCCCTCCCTTTACCCGCCTGGCAGAGTCGGCCTTGATGTCCACCAGCATTGCGGTGGTAAGTGCCCTGTAGGCCGTGATAAAGTATCCCTGCACCGGGCGGCCGGACTCCCCGTCATCGTAAGTCCCTGGCCTCTGCGAGGCGTCATTGCCCAGATACAGAGGAAGCTCTTCCGCCAGAACCCCACCGTCGATGCCGTCGCCCGGGATGAAGTACTCGTTTTGTCGTATCAACCGTCCGTCGGCGACCCTGGCCCCGTGCGAGGGCTTCGGTTCCGTGCTCAGCCAGCTTGACTTGTCACTGTCTGGTGGGGATGGTGGTGGTTGGCAGTTCTGAGGGAGCGGGTTCATGACTGAGTTGGATTGAGGAGGAAGGGGATATTGGAAGGTTAAGCCCGGTTAATTTGTCTTGACTCAGACGATGCTGTCTGAATTCTTCGCCGTCGTAGAACCCACAGCTTTGTTTCTGAGTGGATGAGTGACTGGGTATACAACTAACTTCAAGTCGCCTTATGATGTTCAACTGCGCCTACTGTACCACGCGGAGGCGGATCGCATCACTTATACATTCTCTCAAATTCCCCCGTACAGCATTCACCTGGATTACTTGTTTCGACTCACTAGAAACCTAGGCCGCGGCCGCATCCACGTCAAAATTGTTTCACGGGGTGGTCAAATGAAGAGTGACCGCATGCGCCGCTGCGCAGGAGACAAGTGTGGTCCTTTTCATGGCCAGCGTCTCGGGCCGGGCCATGGCCCTGGCGGTTCATACCGACACGACCCACAAAGAGGCCCCTCTAGTTGCCAACAGTCTTGGGTATAGTTTCCAGGGTTGAAATTAGTTTAATTAGTTTAGTATTTTTCTAATACTAAACTAATTAATTACTAAGCAATACTATATTAAAAAAAGTGGATTTAGTATTTTTCCAATACTAATACTAGTTAAAAATACTAAATATTAATTTAATATTATTAAAAAATAAAAATTATTTAAAATATTAGAATTTCTTAAATTAGAAAGCAAATCTTTTTTTTAAAAAAAAGTCATATAACACCCTTTAGCAGTACTATTATAAATAATAAGCTTTATTATTTTAAATATTTTTATTTAATAATAAAACAATAAAATAATATTTTAAAAATATTTTATATATTATAAATAAATTATATTTTTATTACTACTAAAAATTAAAACCTTTTTTAATTATATTTGTATTTAAAAATACTTAAAACTTTAGAAAATAAAATAATAAATATTAATATTTTAAAACACAATTAAAGCATTACAGACTTATATAAATAAATATATAGCCAGATAACCCTGCCCCTAAATGTTTGACTAATATAAAATCGAGTTATTAATTTTAAATTAATATAATTTAAGCCTTTAATAATTATTAAAATAAATATTTAATATAAATAAATAATAAATATTAAATCACTATACTATTCTCTTTGGCGGAATTTTAAAAATTGTTTTATTATATAAATTTATATTTAACATTCGAAATAATATTATAATATTTTATTTATTTATTAATAGTTATATTATTTTAATAAAAAATGTATTAACGTGGTTTACCATTACGTGGATCATATCATTACGTGGATCATATC
>LJJS01001659.1:0-32422 GCA_001447215.1 Diaporthe aspalathi
GTGTGTGTGTGTGTGTGTGTGTTTGTGTGATGGAGAAGAGCGCACCTGTCGCCCCGGGTGTGATAGGCGTATGCACCGGGTGACTGTGTGCCCCTGGGTACCTGCTCTGGTCTGGGTCACCTCTAAGTTATTAGGGAGGGCGCAGGGCCATCTCGACGCCGCGGGAGAGAGTACTTAGACATACTGTGAGTTGAGGAGGAGGGCGGAAGGCGTTAAAAGGGGGCGCACCGTTCGTGATTGAAAGGCCCTCTTCACGCTTCCTACCACGGCGAGACTTGCGGCGTGGGCGGGCGAGGTGCATTAAGAGAGATATCGAATGGAATCAACATGCGATGTGCCTGGCTCGGCCCGATACATCCATCGGCCAGTCTTGCGGGGTCCACCGTCTTCTGCGCCGGACACTTGCCTGTTCTGTCCGTGGCATCCATGCTGTGGTGCCCAGATCACAGACTGTTATCTCGCCCCAGTCGATGTCCCAATGTACCTACGTCGCGCGTCTCATTGTTCTGGAACCGCAGAGCCACCGCGAAAACCCCCCGTTGTTTCGGTGTCGCCTTATATATGCCAGAAAACGCACCTGTGTATCATCATAAGCTGTATTTGTCTTGTCTCTTTTCGTGATATCGTACACGTCTGTCGCTCGAGGGAGGACCTTGTATCACCGGGGAGAGAAAGGGGCCCATTCTGCCGCCACATCGGGCGAGCAGGGCCTCGCACCGCACCGCACCGAGTGTGGTTTCCCATCAACATTGACTCGGCCGCTTCAACTCAGCCAGAGTCACGTCTTCCCCACCCACACAGATCGAACTATATCCCAGCCACCCCGCCGCCGCCACAATCACCTCCACCTCACTGCTGCCGCACGGAATACCCGGTGTCCGGCAGGTAGAGGTGCCTGTCGGCGCCCTTGGCCGTCAGGACGACCATGCGGATGACGCCGCCGGAGCTGCCGTCCCAGCGGATGGCCTCCTTGAGGGCCTCCTTGACGAACCCGACGGCCTCGTCCTCGTTCATGCCCTCGCGCCAGTGCGCGTCGCAGTAGCCGTAGATGTAGGTGGACCCGGAGCCGCCGATCGAGTAGGCCTGCTTGTGGAGGGATCCGCCGAGCGGGATGCTGTAGACCTGGCCGCCGTGCCGCTCGTCCCAGCCCGCGATGATGAGGCCGGCCCTGTGAAGCGCCGAGGGGGCGCGATGGTTAGCAACCTGGTGTGATGGCTTGTGGTCCGTTTGGGAGGGGGGGGTTGTTGTCTCTACGGGTAACCGGCACCGTCTGTGTTGCAATGAGAGAGACTCACGTCAAATTGTCCTTGTTTGCGTAGCAGAGCTCCTGGAACATGGCCGCCGCGGTCTGGGTGGTGGGCCTCTTGCCGTTCATCATGTGGAACTGGCCAAGTTGGTACTGAACGATGTCGGCGACGGCTTGTGTGTCGGCGGCGGAGCCGGAACGGCAGCACCAGATGGTGTCGTGGACGCGGGTCAGCTTGTCTGTCACTCGGTTGGCGATGTATGCGCCGGTCGTGGTCCGGGAGTCGGCGCCTGTAGCGAGGGGGGGCGAGGGTGGTCAGCTTTGCGGTATTGAATGGTTGAAGTTCCCATGGCATCCAGCGCCAAACGTACCGAGTATCACGCCGTCCTTGAAGGTGACTGCCATACTGTTGCGCGCCATGTTAGATGTCGGTCGTCTGACGTCGGTTCGGGGCCGCTGCTTACATCGAGGTACCCAGGCTGCCGATGCGGTTAGCATGGATCGTATTACATTGAGTGTGAGTTGACCTACTTGACCTCGCCCGCCTTCAGCCTATTCATATCGATGTGGATGCCATCTGCCAGCGACGGTACGTCAGCATGCACGTTGTAGACCAGCACTGCTCGGGGAGCAGGTACGTACCTTCGGACAGGTTTCCTGAAGTACCGAACTCCATGTTTACTGTGGCTGTCGAGGTTGATGGGTTTTCGAGGGAGGGGGTGAGGTCGTGGGTATCTGTGGTATTGCAATCGTGGTCGAGGTGCGGTATCGAGGGGCAGAGAGGGCGTTGGTGAAAGCTGATGAGGTCGAGATGGGCTGCTGGGCGGGCTGTCGTTCAGAGCTCTATTGCTGCAGGCAAGCCAGGAAGCTCAAGGCAGCTCCGACGCGTTGGCTTGCCCGCGGGGCCTCCCGGCAGGCAAAGCGCCGTCATAGGCCCACCCATGATAACCCTCAGGGTCTCCCCTTTACACGATTTCCCTGGCTGAGGACACAAGCCTATTCTGCAAGCATCATTAGGCTGTGCACACTTTCCAATGCATTACATATTATTTATTGTACGCATGAACTGTGCGTGGACTGATTCTCTGGAGGCTGTTGTCAGTTCCACCTCACATACATACTGACAAGTCTCACGACTCTGAGCCAGCCAGTCATGAGACAAGCGTGGTCACTTCTCGACACACTGCTACAGGGCCAGAAACCGCTGCCGGCCCCTGTGTCTGATGCATATGTATCTTTTAGAAATTCGGTATTTTTGAGAATATGCAACATGCTGATCTGTGTTCTATGCAATGCCGGCCCCCAGTGAACACCGGTGCTTACCGCACCACCGAAACTCCTATACAAATCAGAAACGGCCCACCGTCAAGTGAGATGACTGTATCCTCTCAGCCAGATATACCAAAACTATCACACATGCCCATTTACGCAACAACGTGGCCCTCGGGCTCAGCAGCAGCAGCAGAAACAGCGGCCGCCTCCCTCTCCTTGAGTTCCGCCTCGCCGGCGCCTCCCTTGTCGGCCGCAGCCCCCTCCCCCTCAGGCTTGGCCTTGCCCGGGTCGTCGGCGCAGCCGCAGTCGTAGAAGTCGCCGATCTTGTTGCAGTCGAAGATGGGCTTCTTGAGCCTCTCGTTGACGATGTTGTGGGCGAAGCACAGCCAGCCAGCGGCGGCGTTGCGGCTCGACACCTGGGGCGGGTACTTCGCGATGAGCTTCTGGAAGTGGCCCGCGCACTCGCCGCACGGGTACAGGCGCGAGAAGAGGGTGATGAAGGTCTTGAGGGCGACCTGGTCCTCGGGCGTCGGCTTCTCGGGGAACCGCGCCATCATCGTGTGGAGGAACTTCCACGTCGCGTGGCCGAGCTCGCGCCTGTTTGAGGGGGGGGGGTTGTCCTGTTAGCTTGTGTCGCCGGGGGGGGGGGGGGATGGGAAAGGAGGCGGGGACATATGCTTGATGATATGCGAGTGACGTACTTGGCCGTCTCATTGCCCAGCTTCGGCGCGATGGCGCCCCCCTTGAGGATGTTGTCGCCCAGCGCAAAGTCCACCTCGCCGGGGGACCAGCCCGAGCTGTGCTGCTGCTTCAGGCTCTCGGTCGAGTCGACTGGGAAGTTGGCAGATGCGTAGTTGTCGGCGGCGGACTGGCCGCCCGAGGACATGAACCATGTGAATGTGAGGAAGCCGAAGAAGACGAGGAGGACCGTCAAGGTCAGGTGTTGGCGGCGTGCCATTTCGGCTTGTTTTCCAAGTGGCCGGGCCTGCGCTGGATCGATACGGGCGACTGAGGAGTGGAAGATATAAGAAAAAGGATGTCGGAAAAGGAATGTAGAAGAGAAGGAATGGTGTTGAATCGCGGCGTCCCAGAAAAGAATGAATGGCAAGGAAAGATGAAGTGGTGGACAGGCTGACAGGTGGTGTGGCTCGTGGCGAGAATGGTCGAAAATAGGCGGGTGGATGGATCGTCGGGGGCCTGCGAAGGTGGAGGATCGCCCACTGAAACCGGCCGAGCAGACCGGCTGCTGTTCGGATGCTGCCGAGATGTGGGGGTTTGTTTCTAAGCACACTAGGCCAACAGTGACAAGTACCTGGTACGCAGATAACAAGGGTCCTACTAATAAATAAGTGAGCCTTTCTTTTTGGAAGGGAATAATATCGAGCAACAATTGTATCGTCTTCTCCTTAAGAAAAGAGACGACTACGGTGAATACTGCAGCTAACAATGCCATTCCAGTCATGTGTCTTGGCCAAGCAATGCTGTGTCTAAATCGATTGCAGGGGCTCAACCCCTGAGGAGAAACAGCCCAATGCAGGCCAATCGTCCGACTTGTGGCCAGACTGCATTCAAAGCATGCCCAACCTCAGCCATCCCCCTTCTACTGAGCCTACCTACTTCAGTAGCAAGTAATTGTTTATTCACGCCTCAATCCTTTCTCCACGAAGTTCAGACCCAGCTTTACTCGATCGCGCCTGTCTGTGGCTCATGTGCCGCCGGCCACCACTGAGCCAAGAGGCGCGATGACATGGGAAGCCAGGGCCTCGCTTTTGCAGGGTTACAACCACACACTCGCCTGTGCAGCTGGGCATGGGCTACTGTTCCCAACTCCATATCTCACTTTTAACGACATAGACATAAATGCTCTTTGTCGAGTATATACACTTGAGCAACTGATAAATGGTTAACAACTTGAAAGAAATATTGTCAGTCTATTTAGACTACTAGTGCACATCATCCTGGTACTTGAGTACTTTAGTGGGAACTTGGACAGCCTTGGAAGACAGAGTGGCTTGTGCATGGTGCTATTTCTAAGTAGGTGAGTAAAATGTCTTGTGGTTATATGGAATTCATAGCGCGCATGTGGGACTAGAATGGTAATGCATCTGATCATAATGCAAACTCGTAGGCTGTGGTGTATGGTGCCACGGAGTGTGCTCCAAACTTTTTACCATTTACTTGGGTGATGTGATTGTGAAATACTGCTGAACGCTACCGTCATTGCCATTAGACTCTATTCGCCTTACGGGCCTTCTGATCAAGCAATATTGGAGAGCCGGTCCCTGCCGTGGCTTGACTCTCTCCCGCACAAAGTATTGCATACAGCAATTGATCACATACACCAGTAAGAGATGGCAAGTTCCGCGGTCTCCTTCGACGGAAGATAGCAGTGTAAGCGGGGGCGGGGCGACCGAACGATCGTGATTGATGACCGGAGGAGAGAGGCCACCCACATTACAAAGGGAATGAGCGGATATACTTGTTTATAGCACGGGGCATCGTTCACAAGCCCTCCCACAGCAGACCCGGCTCACATATGCCAGATGACATCCACCAGGTAATCAGATCCAAGTTAATTAGGAAACCTCACTCCCAAACGCCGTGTCATTTCGTCAGATGGATTAACGTCAGGAGAGTGGGGAGTGGCTGCCCACGCCCTCCTCAGCACGCCTCACACCTCAGAACCACGCCGCCGGCCTCGAGCCTCCTCACCGGCCCGAAGAGCATGTCCTCGCACCTCTGCCTCGCCGCGCCGAGCACCGTCCACCCGCCCGGCCAGCCGGGCCTCACCGACACCGTCAGCTCCCTCAGCCCCTCGAGCCCGGCCAGCCGCGCCCACACGGGCGCCCACACGCGCTCCACGTAGCCGGCCACGTAGTCGGAGCCGTAGATGAACGTGTACGTCACCCACTCGAGCCGCACCGACCGCACGCGCGCCAGGTGCGCCGCCGGCGTCGCGCGCAGGAAGTGCTGCAGCGGGCACAGCTTGTCGAAGCGGAAGCGCGCGTGCGCGTAGAGCTCTGGGAGGGACTCGGCGTATCTGGTATGGGGCGGGATGGTGTTAATTACAATAATCGCAGGTGAGGAAGGGATTAGGGGATATGGGGGTAGAGGGTGTGAGGATTGCGCGTGGCTGGTCTGCTCTCACATTTTTCTGTTGGTCTGGAGCAGCGCGAGGCCGTTTATGTTACTCGCCAGCGAGTGCGCGATGGTGCACGGCCTGGGCGTGATCTTGTCCTCTTCGTCGTCCGTGTACCGGCTGCGGAGGTCTCTCGTGGACTTCCGGACATGGCAGGATTGGCCGTCGCCAAAGAAGTATGCCCGGTAGACCAGGACCCGCACCTCTGCCGGGAAGCTTGCGAGGTCGCCGAGCATGTCTTTCTCGTCGGGAATTTCTGGGCCGGCATAATCACAACCGAGTCCGACCTCGGGATCCTCCTCCTCCTCGAGCTCCTCAGGGGCCCCGTCGAGGCCCCGGGGTTCCCGCACGGGCTCTTGCACATCGAGCTCGCAAGCAGGCGCCATTCTTGCACACCCCGCACAGGACGTGCTGCTGCTGTCACGGCTGAGACCGAGCAAAAGGACCAGAGACGAAATAAGCAAGACAATCATGGCGTCCCGGAGAACCGCTGCTCGCAAACGGCCTCTAGGGTGGACAAAGGAGATGCGGGCCGCCTTTCAAAGCCGCCGGTCTTGTCCATCAAGGTCCTCTCGCCGGGTCATCAGGGTTCCTGTGAGCATGCATGCTGCCATATTCTGTGAAGGAAGACACCGCCGGATTGGAAGGTTCGATCCTTATCTCATGTAGGCACTGCATGACGGCATGTTGAGGTTGGCTGGCGGTATCGCGGCTGCGGTTGCCAAGCTTTATTGTTTATAAGACGTTGTGGGATGACGACCAGCGAGGAAAGCGGCCTCTTCCGGGCTGGGCCATGCCTGGGCTTATAAATTCAGTGCCGCTCCTCTGGCCCAATTGTTCTTGGATATTGTATTCAAATAGCCAAGACCTGAGTTTCGAACTACGTTTCCTTTAACCCTCATCTTAGTTTGTCTTCAGCCGCCACATGCGACTGCCTTCCTGCTGCACAAGCCGAGCCGCAGGTTGGAGCAATATGGGCTGCCTTTAAATCTTTGACGGTGTACACACACAATGGTGAACATGCGACGGCCCTTCGAGAAGGGGAGCTGGGAAAGGAGGAGCCGTGCGTCGCACCCAGTACTCTGTAATACGCCCCATGATACAGGGTAATCGCTTAAAAAGGGTAGGTTTTCATCAAATATAGCTCGGCAATCCCATTCTTCGGATACATTGACTAAATACACAGCTTCAAAAAAAAAAAAAAAGACACACGTCCAGCCTTGATATACACAATCAATAGGAATGTGACCTGCCCAAGTCGCAGACGGCAAGTTTCAACGACGACGCCTCGGAATAGTAACAATGGGATCTTGATTGACCTTCAAGTTCTTCCTATCTCAATCAATCTGATCCTTGATATTAGGTGTGCCCTACTTGCATCCATATAATCTCTGAGTCTAAGGCAGAATCTCTCATTCAGATAGACCTGAGCCTGAGACTATGGGAGCAGAAATCAATGACAATAAATGCAACCAAGAGAGTAGCGCACTGTGCTGACAGTCTTCTGAAGCCTCTGTATCACTGGTCCTCTGACAGTGACAATGTTGGGTGTCTTCTAGTTCTAGGACCCAGGATGAGGTGGAAGTAGAGGCGCCTATTAAAAAGAACTACACCAGTCTGGTTTGTACACTAGGTACTCTTCAATGCTATCGAGCGTAATGAACTGTATTAGCGATACAACCTGTCACTCCGTCTCAACTGGGCAGTGTTGTGTCTCTATACCGGAATGCACCTTTCTTCTTCGACCACATTGCCAGCCTGGACCATAGATGCTCTGAAAGCCGTCTACACTATGATCTCTAGGCTAGGTATCTTTCCATCGCGCCAAATCATGAGGTCTTGGGTTTCACGTACATAAGCACTCTGTCGCGAGAAACGACAACTGTACTATTCAGGTAAAAGCAACGCCACACCTTGCGTAACACACGTTACCTATATCGTGACACACTCCACCCGAGGTCACCCCAGGCAGAGGCCAATTCAACGTCCGAAGATATCAATTATCAGAGGTTCTTCGCATGAGAAGCGTACCTGTCTGTTACAACAAATTGGTTGGCGGCTGGCGTCTTGGTTGTGTCAACATCCCGGCAGATAAGGCGAGGAGCTTGGGGCAGCAGAATAGGGGATTTTTTATATGATTATGAGGAGGGGGGATAACTCTGGCTGGGTTTTGGAATAGCTAAGCCATCGTGTATTGGTAGAAGTCGAGGAGGGCCAGCGGAAATGTTTGGCAGTGTCGCGGCAGGCCCTGTGTCCTCCCGAGGTCAGGGCAAGGACTGGCCCGCAGTATGTGTGCAACCACACTCCATGCCGTTGAATAATAATGCTGCTGAGATGCAAGAAATTATGTGGCGCGGTTTGCTCTTGTTTTGTGAATCTTGGCAGCAGGGAAAATCACTACACTGTATCAGTTCACAGCAAGACATTCATGATATGCCTCACATGTGCAATTTTCCTCCGAGTGGAAAAAGGGCTTCTGCCATGTCAACAGTGTGAACACCCTTGCTTGCCCCAACTAGGTGGAACAGCTCCAAATACTGCCAATGGACTCTTGACAATTGGTTTAGAGTTCTCGTCAAACTGGTTCGCGAATAGTACCGGCTCGCTGAGTGCAACGAATCAATGTTCTCTTGAGCCGATATACCCAACCTCAATTCTGTTGTTGGCACCCGTACTGAGGTAATGATCTGTCCCTTTCGGCGCCAGTTCATTGTTGATATGAACATTTACGTCAAACCACCACCAACCCCGCCCCCCCCAAAAAAAAAAAGAAAATAGAAGAAAAAAACGACAACAAAAAAGCCCTACTCCTCTCTGGGCACCACTAGCCGTCTCCCCTGATGCCTTCTGACACTCGCAACTTTTCTTTTGTGGGGGAAAAAAACATCTCCATCGAAAACATCGCATAACCCGATGGGGGACCAAAATCATCATCTCTCTCGACACCCCCCACCCCCCCGGCCGTAGAAGAGTGCGCAGCGCCCGGGCCAGGTCCTGTTGCGGCTGCTGCTTCTGCTGCCGCTGCCGGTGCTGGTGCTGGCGGCGCGACCAGCGGTGTTGCCACCACACGCCGAATGCGGCGGCGGCGGACACGACGACGACGACGACGGCGACCGCAGCGAGTGCCACCCCGACTGGACCAAACGGGCCCGGAAATTTCCACCGCCATGGTGGTGTGTCTGTGTGTGTGTGTCTTTATCTGTGTCTTGGTCTGGGTCTGGGTCTGGGTCTGGTTCTGGGTCTGGGTCTGGTTCTGGGTCTGTTGTGTGCGAGCCTGGAGTGTTGGTAGGCTTCTCGTATGAGTGGGTAGCAAATAGTTCTCTTCTTCGTTGTTGGTTGCTTAAAGCTAAGTCTGTCTGACGGGCAATGCGACGCCCGTGTATGCTGAAGGCAGGCTGTGAATTGCATCTGCCGACAGGGTCTGTGTTTGTGTGTGAGCCTGGAGAAACGTTCCTTCGTCAGTTGTTCTGGATGATTATTGTTTATTGCTCTCAGTTCTATGACTTGTTCCTTCCTTGCGCACCGTGCACGTGTGCTTGTGTTCGCTGAACGGTAAGAGCTCTCGATGTCCTCTGGGAAGGGAAGGGATGTCCCTTCCGACCGCCAGCACTACAGCCATCCTAATCTTTGTGACGCTCTTTAGTGAATCCGTTCAGACTGCCCAGGTGGTTACTAAGAGAATTGAGGCTATCCCGAGTCACTGGGAGGGGGCGCTTTGCGACTCTGGTCGATATTGGTCAGGATGATGGCCAAGGACCGGACCTACACTTTTTGATTCCTTTTCACGGGGAGGGACTGAAATATTTTCAGAACATTCTGCCCGAATTTCGCCCAGGCAACGATAAGAAAATAATTCACGGTTGAGTGTTATTGCCTGGGTATGCCGAATCTTTCGGGTTGCGAACGCAAACTGGACCTCTAGAGAGGTAGTATGAACAAGAAGTGCCAGAACAGTTGCTCTAACCTGTTATTAAAGCTTCCATCCCTACTATCACTCACCATTTTCTAATTTTCAACTTCATCGTCCGGATCACACCGACAAGCTGACACGTAGATTATACATGATGCAGAAGTCTCTGAATCCCAATGAACGTGGTCGGCTAACTTGACCGGGACAGCTCCCGCATTGTCTCTGTGACAAATGAGGCCGGCGATGATCTAGGGTGTTGATGAGCCTATGTTCTTCCACCAACGGCTTTTGTCTGAGCCGAAGTAGAGAATTTGATCGTGTAATACTCCACTCAAGTCATTGGTCAAACTATCTGTTGCCAGTGGCTATTTCTTGGTGGCTTCTGTCTTGGGACTTCAATCTTGAGGGTGGTTATCCAGATCAGTATCTTTTTCTGGCTTATTTCTAACTTTAAATGGTCTGGCATACAGTCAAGTAGTTGTTTGCTGAGAATCACCTCACAGACTTCCACCAGGTGTTCTTGAAGTTCCGAGTATGCTCCGCCCCAGATATCAAGGGCAACGCTCTCCTCCGGGATGGTGGTGGACATGCCGACTGGCTTCAGACGAGCCTCAGCCGGCGATGGCTGGGTTGCGGCCGAGGTATGCGATCGGCACAACTGCGGGGAATAGATTTGGCGACCGCATCGACATCCGTGTCTGCCGTTTTGGAGTTGTACCTCCTGGCGGGGTAGAAATCGTGTCTCCTCACGGAGCACGCATCTATAAGTGACACACGAGAGCCTTTCCTCTTTGCAGTAGATAGATTTCTCAAATAAACACCATATATCAAAATCATAAACTTGAGAAACCAACAGCTATGGCGCCATATCTGGAAGAATCCAAGACAGACGTGCCCGTGCTTCCGGACACTCACTCCGGCATACCACCGTACCTCCTAGACAAAGCCCGTGATGCTAAGAAGACCATTTTTGAAACACGGACCAAGCCGCTGACGGAGAGGCAAAGGCTTCCAGTAATCCCACAGGGCATCGACAGGGACAAGTTCTTCGAGGCTCTCGATGAGCTTCGCAAGGAGTTCGGGCCGGAGCACGTTGAGGTGAATGACAAGCCGTTGAAAGATGGATGGTAAGTTCCACTTGGGTCGACCTAACCTGGAGTCCGATATTGTGGATGTATTCGGTGACACTGACAGAACCTCAGGTATATGGAGCGTGAGTGACACCCAAGCCTTATTTACGGTCAACCCGTGCGGGCGCTGACCGGGCATCAATCCCAGATCCCAACACCCACGACATGATGACCATCCTGGACGAGGAAGAGTTCGTCGCCTCAGCCCTAGTCTACCCCGGCAGCACCGAGGAGGTCCAGGAAGTCGTGCGCTGGGCGAACAAGTACCTGATCCCCATCTTCCCCATCTCCATGGGCCGAAACCGTATGTTCCAATCTGCCCCAGCCTTCCCGCTCCCCCATGGTTTCTTCCCCCACCCCCCGCCGTTACGACCAGGACAACTAAACCACCTAACCACAAAGTGGGCTACGGCGGCGCCGCGCCGCGCGTCCGCGGCTCGGTGACGGTCGACCTCGGCCGCCGGATGAGCCGGATCCTCGACATCAGCGCCGAGGACTACACGTGCCTGGTGGAGCCCGGCGTGAGCTTCTACGCGCTGCACCAGGCGCTGCGGGACCGCGGGCTGGAGGGCCACATGTGGGTCGACACGCCGGACCTGGGCGGCGGCAGCGTCATCGGCAACACGGTCGACCGGGGCGTCGGGTACACCCCCTACGGGGACCACTGGGCGGCCCACTCCGGGCTCGAGGTCGTGCTGCCCACCGGGGAGGTGTTCCGCACGGGCATGGGCGCGCTCGAGGGGAGCAACACGTGGCAGGCTTTTCCCTATGGCTATGGGCCTTTTTCAGAGTGAGTTTCTTGCGTAGATATCTCTGTGTGGAAGAGAATCATTCTGGATCGAGCGTGGCTGATGATTTTTAGTGGGTTGTTTTCGCAGTCTAACTTTGGGATCGTCACCAAGATGGGCATGACGCTGATGCCGAACCCTGGAGGGCATGAAAGCTTTGTGAGATCCAATTATCTCCCTGCTCTTGGAGGGAATTTGCCCGCTAACTACCGCCTCAGATGTACACATTCCCAAAGGAGGAGGACCTCACCCAGCTTGTAAGTCAATAGCCTCTCCGAACACACGACGAGGACGAGGACAACTCCTCACCGCCATCCCCAAATAGATCGAGATAATCCGGCCCCTCCGCATATCCATGATCCTCGAGAACGTAGCCCAGCTCCGCCACGTGACCCAGACCATCGCAGGCCGCGGTCACCCGCGCACCAGGTATTACAACGGCGAGGGCCTCATCCCTCCCGAAGTGGTCCACAAGGAGGCCGCCGAGTCGCCCCTGGGGGACTGCACCTGGATCTACTACGGCATGAGCTACGGGCCCGAGGCGATCCGGCGGTACAAGCTGGACATCGTCGACAAGGAGTTCAGAAAGGTGCCCGGGTGCAGGAAGGTCGACCCGGCCACGCTGCCGCCGGATGAGTACTTCTGGGCGAGGGACAGGGTCGCAGCTGGAGGTGAGTCCTCTCTGGATTATTTGTCTCTCCTTTCCCCGCCCGCCCCTCCCACCTTTCTCTATCCTGGCAACACTTACCACACACCCCTATCTAACCCAACCACCCTCTAAAAAACAGTCCCCGACATCCAAGAGCTGGCCTGGGTGAACTGGGTCCCCAACGGCGCGCACATAGCCTTCAGCCCCATCGCGCCGATCCGCGGCGCCGACGCGGCGGCCCTGTACGGCCTCGCGCGCTCGCGCCACGCCGAGTTCGGCATCGACCTCTTCCCGGCCTTCATCGTGGGCCTGCGCGAGATGCACCTGATCGTGGAGCTCGTCTACGACCGGCATTCGCCGGCCTCGCGCCGCGCGGCGCTGGCGTGCCTGCGCGCCATGGTCGCCGACGCCGCCGCGCTCGGTTACGGCGAGTACAGGACGCACCTGGCGCTCATGGACCAGGTCGCGGGGACGTACGGGTGGGGCGGCGGCGCGCTGGGGAGGTTCAACGAGAGGGTCAAGGACTGTCTCGATCCGAATGGGATACTGGCCCCCGGGAGGTGTGGGATCTGGCCGGCGAGGTTCCGCGGCAGGGGGTGGGAGATGACGGGGGCTGAGGGGGAGACGAGCGAGGGGAAGGGTGTTGGGGGAGTGGGTGAGGGGGCCGCCTGATCTGAAGGTGTGAGTGAGTCTGGGATGTTAGTTAGCGGTGCTGTCAGGCCAGTAGAGTCCAGAGTCGAGTATGATATGGTTGGAGTGTTGATTTGTGTATATCGCGGACACTGCGAGGGGCAAACGTCACCCTAGGGACTCTTCATTACTGCCCAGCTCAAAGCAACACGCGCAAAATGGGAATAGTGCTTATAAATCTCCAGCAAGGAAGAAGTTAGGAAACCAAAAATTGAGCCCGTGTGAACCCCCCGTAGGAAGTGGACACATGACGGAGGGCCCCGCGGCGTGCAATGGGGTGCCCCGGCCGTCACACGACTGGCGGGCTTCTTGATCTCCCGTCGTAAGGCTTTGTAAGTATGCAGAAGGAAGAGGGAAAGGATGGGAAAGGATGTGAGGGAAACGCGATGCTTTTAAGCTTGGGAACAAGCATCCGGAACGGCTCAAGTGAAGTACCGTACTTCTTTGTACGTCGTCAAAGCCGCGTGATACCCCATGGGCCGCAAAGCTACCCAAGACTCGTATTCACCTGCTGCCGAGGACAAAGGGAAGGAGTGTCGAGGGTGCACGCCTATACGTTCCACTGGATCCTGGTGAGGTTGATTGACTCGGGAGCCGGCGAGCGTATGTGTTGGTAGAATTTGCTCGTGAGGTAGCCAGGCTCGGGCAGTATGAGCACCATGATTTTTGCGATGCATTGAATGCATCCAGGAATAGGATATAATATAATAGGAAGCGATGCTCTAAAGTTGCTCAAAAGCTCATAATGCAGGGACTTCAGGAGACCAGGCCAGCTTCATAGTAACCCGCCACGGCCAAGGCACATGGAAGTTAGAACGCAGAAAATAGGAAACAAACATTATGCCTCCTTCAGGGACAGAGTCGACAATCAGGAATCCAAACATAACTCGCGGGTATAATCTCGTCAAGAACTTCATAGGAAAAAAGCGTCACACCTCTCACTTCCGGCAGCACCCCCACATCGGACCACCGCCACGGCCCTCTAGGCCTCGTCCGGGTGGTGCTTCTCTCCCGCCTTCTTCACGGGCTTCCCGCCGCCGGCCAGGCTCATCTCCTTGAGGCGGCGCGGGTCCTCGACGATGTCCCACGCGGCCTCCTTCTTGCTCTTCCAGTGCTTGCGGCCGCCGTACTCGCCGTCGCTGTCGAGGCGGCTCTCGTCGCTGCTGCTGATGCTGCTCGAGTCCGGGCTGCGGTTCTGCACCAGCTGCACGCCGCCGCCTTCCCTCTTCCGGACCTCGCGCTGCCTCTCCTTGAGGTCCTGGCACTCCTGGTCCTCCCAGTGCATCACCACCACGCCGAGGCCCGGGAGGTTGCGCTGGAGGAACTCGCGGAGCTGCGGCAGGATGCTCTTGTCCGGGCGGTAGGTCCCGCTGTCGTTGTCGATGACGAGCTGGTAGTGCCGCGGGTCGGCCGGCGGCTGGCCGTGTGGCGGGCCGCCGGGGAGGTCCTCGGAGGGGTGGGTGGGCTCACCCGGGTCGACCTCGCCCTGGTGCTCAGGGGCGTCGGCCTTTGCGAGGCGGCGGATGAAGAATTCGCCTGAGCAAGCGATGTAGGTCGCCACGTCCGAGTGCATGGTATGCTTGGACAAGAAGTCGATCCCGAATTCCTTGCCCGTCTCGGTGAACCTCAGCAGCCCGTCCAGGGTGAGCACGTAGGTGAAGACGCGGCCGCCCTCGTCGAAGTGAGCCATGCGCAGGAACTGCAGGGACGCCTCCTCGGTGCACGGCTTGAACTTGCCCCACTGTGTCGACTGGCTGAAGCTGTAGATCCGGTTATGTTGCTTATGCAGGGCCTTGTGCAGGACCTTGCCGCGGAGACCACTGGCAGTGAACATGCTCCCGACCCACGAGCTAAATTCAACATAGCGGTGATACAGGTGCTCAGGAACAGGCCCCGAGAGCTGGATCTCGTTCGCTTGAAAGCTGTCGCGGGCAGTTAGATTTGGTGCGCATCATCGAGCCGGAACAGCCAGGTAAGTTGGGTGCGGCTCTGGGTTGAGACTTACTCATATTTCTGGATCTTCTTCTCCCCTGACTCGGCATTAAACTCAATCTCGTCCTGAGCCTCATCTTTGTTGACCTTGATGCCCATTAACCTGCCCAGCAAGGGACTAAAGTGTTTGAAGTATATCGATGGCCCGACGGTGTACATCTGCGAGCCCTTGCCCTCAGACGGCCCGATGACGTCGATCTTCAAGTTCAGCCGGCCGGTCATGCTGGTGTTCTTGTCCACGGTACTGGTAATGGCCTTGAAAAAGTATGCACGCTTGCTGGCCATGCGCTTCTTGATCTCGAACCACTGACCTTCTGGGCCTAGGCTCCAGCCCTCGTTGATTGAGTGCGTCTCGAAGGTGACATTACCCAGGCGGTCATCGTGATCGGGATAGTCCTCATCGAACAGGCGACACTTGAGTTTGAAGCCGGCCGACGGGACATTTGCGACAATCCATTCCTCCTCCCAGACCGGCTCGCACGTCGTGCGGATTGTCCTCGTCCTCCAGGTGAGGGCCGGGTCCTCCTTGTGCCTCTTCGGAATCGGGGCGGTCAAAGTACCCTGGATATAAGGGTCGCATCGTTGAGTTGAGAGATCAGCGGCTGGCAGATTCTCCGCGCGGTTGAAGACGATCCTGATGGTCCAGCCGGAGGGGAAGTCAGGCAGGGGCGTAGGGTCATAACCTCCGGGCGGGTGGGCCTTATCCTTGAGCTCGTCCTTCTTACCGGTGACCTTGTGTTTCAGGCCGTGGACGCCCTTGTCATGGTCATGATCGTTATCACCGTCGTCCTCGGGTGGTGGAGTTGCGGGAGCGCCAGCGGGAGCAGCAGCCTGCGCGTCGGGCTGGTGTTGGCCAGTGCTGCCGTCAAGGGGGGCGGTGGCCTCAGCAGGGGCGGGACCAGACATTGTTTGTCCCGCGATCTGAGAGATTGCAGTGCAGGTAAGGCTTAGTGTGTCCGGAGGCAGATTATCGCCACGCCCTGTCTGCGTCCCGGTGCTGTACTGTGCAGTACGGAGCAGCACGTGTGGCTTGACGCTTGACTTGACCTGGGCCGGACAGAGAGCACGACCACAGGCACGATGACGACAGTCGACAGCCAACACAAGCCTGTTGATGAGCTGGGGGAGGGGTGGAGAATCCCTGTGGTCTGCTGGGCGTGTCGCTGAGAATGAATGGGCACAGTGTAGGGCCAAGACCTGTCAAGTGTCTTGGTACGAGCAGTGCTGTGCGACGGCTGGATCGCCAAGGCCGGAAGATCGACGATCTGCTTGTCCTCTCTCGGACTTGAGGCCCGACTGAGTCTCGGGCGGTCTCTCCTGCCGCGAGGGGGCTCCGGAGCAAAGTGTCAGAATATATGTGTGCGCGCAGTGAGGAGAGGATGAGTGCGTCCAGCGAACCGGACTACTCGAAGAAGGTCAAGTGGACCAGAAAGGCAGGGCTTGGCGGTGAGTAACCTGACCCAGACGGCTGGTTGGCTGGCGGACGCGACCCTTGATGCTTAATTCAGCTGCTCCGGATGTTGCGCCAGGTCTTCACAAGAGGGAGGGGTTTCCAGCCGGTTACATTCAGATCGATCAGGACAGGACAACGGCAACGGCAACGGACGGAGCAAGATAAACCAAGGCAAGCTGCCCGAAAACAACTGAGGGGACAAGAATTATATTGTACTAACAGGTCGCATTTGGATGGGGCACTGAGCAGCTGGAGCAGAAAATTCGAGCCAAGGGTACACTATAGGTCAAGATAACCATGGAGGGTGGGTTGTCGAGAGGGCTGTGCAGAGGCCGACTTTTGATCTGGGCCTGTCAGGAAGCCGGCTGTGCTGGGGCCAGAAGCAGGGGAAACAGGGCAGAGCAGGGGCAGAGGGGGCAGAAGGGGGGGCATCCCGAGGGTGAATTCGGGACAAGTCACGATGCTCCTTCGTGCCGAATCCCGCCTGACGTCATTCCACCCTGCCGGACACCCGTCTCGACTAACATCGACTAAATTAACATTTGGTATGTGTCAGTTTCACGCTAACACTGTTTAACAACAGTCTCTCAGATCAACGGTCCGGCAAAGCTGCCTAAGTATGGCGGAGCCGACCAAGATCCCGAGACCGTGTAGCCAGCCTGGTAAATGCTCTCTGTGCAAACCCACACTGATATAGCGATTCCAAGATGTCCTCAATTCTCACAATTCTTTTTTCTCTCTCAAAAAAAAGAAAAGAAAAGAAAAGAAAAGAAAAGAAAAGAAAAGAAAAGAAAAGAAAAGAAAAGAAAAGAAAAGAAAAGAAAAGAAAAGAAAAGAAAAAAAAAAGAAAAAAAAAGGAAAAAAAAAAAAAGAAAACGCTACTCTACTTATTAGGCTAATAACTGTGCAGTCCACCCAAGATGGATGAGTTACTACCTGTCATCATGGCCACCTCGTCCCCGAGCCAGTATGCCAACCAGATGACAAAGCTGTCCGGATTCTCACTCATTGTTACGGAGTCCAGCCACGCCCATGTGGAACACTTGAACAGGGTCGGGGCAATTGATATGCTGGGCTATTGCGGCCCAGTCGATGGCAGAACTCTTTCACCAGGCACAATATGGCCTGCATTTTTCCTTTGGCCATTGGCCTATCATCAACAAGTCCACATTCTGAGTGCGGCCCTTTTCAGGATCACGGTGGACAGAATGCTATTGAAGACAAGAGTGGTGCCGAGTGCTCAATTCTGGCATCACATAATTAATGGCACAACATGGCCTTACGGTCAAGAGACGCGCAGCCACACACTTGTAAAGTTGCGTTTGCTACCTGAATGCGCTACTTAATAGCGGGGAGCTGTTGCAGCGAGCTCGGCATAAAAAAAGAAGCCACCTCAAACATCGTGACCGTTGCACCACGCGACCGACCTTCACCTGGGCACATCCAATTTTTGCAACCACCCCAGCCTATTACAGCTGTAACCACAATTGCAACGCACACATGCAACATCATGGAGTTGAACTCTTCATATTCAATCTACTCAGATTTTCCAGCTTGAAAATTGTTTCACCAGCCCTACGCATCACTATATAGCTCCAGGACAGCGACGGTCGACCCCGGATGAGATTCCAACATGGTGAAGAAGATGATTCTGAAAGACTCAGAAGCAGCAGGCAGGAGGTAGAAAATTCGCGCCCCCATCAGTACGATAGAAAATCCTTTATCTGAAGACAATTCTTCTTGTTTGTTTGTGTTCTAAGCCAATTGTCCCCTCTACTTCCAGGCATCGCTTTCAATTCCCACAGAGTTCTTACTACCTAGGTACGCTCCTTGCCTCTGGAAAACACAGCAACATTACGCGCCCAGCATACGCCCAGTACTTGCCGTGAGAGATCATCGACAGGGTGTTCAAAAAATTGTCCCAGCAAGACCACAAATCTTTACACGTCATCCGTGTGAAGTTTGAAGAGATCTTGAACCCGCTTGTCCTCCGTAGGGCTCACCTCTCAAAAGCCAGAGTGGACCGTTCGGCATTCTGGACTATATCCCCAACTCCAAAGTTGTCTGGCCATGTCAAAAGGCTGGTCTCGTACGAGCTGGCCGAGGACGAGAGCGTTTTCACCACATTTACAGACGACGCGACGCCACCGCACCCCGAAACTCTCGGTAGGGAGCTTGCCGAATTTGTACCGTACGACAACGACTACACGCTGCCTACCTTCTCAGCCATGGCCTCAACACTGCTCTGGCTGCCATCCGCTCCAAAGCAGGATGATCCGCAGAAGGGGACAACATCGACTTTTATCAGATCCAACATCCTTGGGGAGTGGTTCCCGGCTTTTTACAACGCCCTAAAGGCTCCCCTGACCTCGACACGAAGGTGTCGAGACCGATGCCGGCATATCACGTACTGTCCAGTCCCACATCTGACTACAAGTTCGTCGCTTGCCCGTTCGAGGTGGGCGTCCGTAGCGACTTCCAGTACTACCAGAGGAACGACGGCCTGTTCTCGGTTGTGCTGCCTGCCACCCCCCTGCGCCGGCTGAACATCCTCTTCTGCCGCTTCCTGATCCGGTACCGTCCCACCCTCTGCCACCTGACCTTCCGCAGGTGGTTCGTCGGCCAGAACATGCCGCACACATCCGCCGCCAGCGAGCGCTTCAAGATGGTCTCAAGATCGAAAACACCGACTTTGACGGCGGAGCTCAAGTCGACGAGGCCGCTCTGCTTGAATTCTTGAGCAACGCCATTCCGCGGTGGCCACTTCCGTTGGGCCAGGTTTCGATGAGGTCGACTGTCGGGGACAGTCATGATTTCATGTAGACGCCTGATTTCTGCGACTGGGCGAACCCCAAGTTCGCCAACCTCCTCGAGGGAACGGACTTCTGTGCAGCTGTCATGGCGCGCCGCCTACGCCACATGCATCCGATGGCGAGGACAACGAAGACGACGAAGACTACGAGCCCTCCGAGACAGAGACGTCTTGAGTCCGACTTCGACCTGGACTCCGAGGCTGATCCCGACAGTGATTTCGATCCTCGCCGCCCGTCTAGTGACAGTACTAGTGAGTCGTTTGAGCAGACTGGCACGGATTAGTCGGCAGGTAGATAACGCCGCTGCTGGTCTGCGAGGACTCGTCTTCATGGCCACACGACATCTGGATGATTTCAACGTGGATTGCTGTGCAGGATTCTCAGCTGATAAAACTCAAAAGTCGGTTACTAAAAAATCGAAACAGCTTTGTCAGAAGGCTAGCGGAGACCAGCTTTTTGCGGCGCCTAGACTAGAATTGTCAACACGAGGTAGGTAGCCTGAGGCTACCACCAACGAACCGTGATAACCGAAAAGAATGTTGCATGTGATCTCTCATCCATAAGAATCTACAGATAGTCCAGTCCCAGTCAAGACCTCCATGCTTTTAAGTACTATCTACAGACCAGTCGCCAAAGCAAATTTATTCAGACCACAAGATCCACTCCAATCTCATCAGTCAGACATCAGCTCTCACTTAGAGAGCTTCCACCACGGCCTGCGACGTCACTTTAAGCTGGCTTTTACAAGTACCCGCTCCGCGGTGTACACCTGGCAACCAAGGCAGGGGGCGCGTCCGAGTATTTCCTGATAAGGATTGTACCCAGGCATTTGAACTCATTTGGCATCCGTTCCATCTCGTGAACATTCATCTCCCCTATCCACTCAACACCTCACTAGACTCACCCATTAGAGCAGAGAGCCCAACCCCCCCAACAGACATAGGGTCACCAAGAATCCAGTGCGCCACTGTGGCATATTCCGAGATTGCCAGTGCCGCCGATGTCGCCCCGACTCCAATTGGATCTCTGGTTCCCGCGTCCACGCTGGGCGGCCCCGGGAGCCGACGCTCAAGATCCAATTTCACCTCCACTTTCGGGTGAACCTTTCCGCTTCTTGTTACTGCCCCCCGAGGTTCGACTCGCGGTCTACGACGAGCTCATACCAGACGAGATTTGTTTCAGTCGCTGCAGGCGCCTCGGGACCGGCGTCAGTCGCACCATCAGAGCCCTCATGAGGGTCAACGTCATCCGGGACGAGCTCATCGCCCACATGTTCAAGAAGTCACGGTTCACTTGGTGTGAGAACCAGGGACCGCCCAGGCTAAAAGAGAGAGTCTGGGACCGCTTCAGGCGCCGTGCCGCCCCCCACATCCACAACCTCCGCTTCACCTTCACCAGCCCGATACCCTATGCTGCCGACAGCCCCCTGAACGTTTTCCTCAGCTGGGCGCGGTGGCGCAGCCTGCGATCTCACCTCTACCCGTGGGGGCTGAAGCACCTGACTCTGGTGGAGGAATACAAATCTCCACTTGACCTTCCTCTCGGAGGATACGTGAGCCCGTGGCGCCAGCTGCCTGTCATCGCGGAGCCTTCTGATCCTGCCGACCTGTTTCTCGCAAGAATCCCCGTCATTGCCGGTCTGGAATCCCTGACGATCGTCCTCAACTGGCGTGCCAGCGAAGGGGCCATGGAGAAATTTCTCGTGAGATGCGCGAGCAGCGGCATCAAGGGCGAAGTCGGCTTCGACAGAGCCCGCGTTGGAAGGGCCACCGAGTCGTTCCACCTCAAGAATGACCAGGTCGTTCACACAAGGACCTGAAGAGCTGATAAGACCCTCATCAACGCCATGCTGGACGATCGAGCATGGGCTGATGAAACCGATCCGGACATGGCCCCGAGCACTAGCGGTGTCCTCGTCCCGCCTGGTAGGCCCACGGGAAATCACAAATCTTTGTTCGACCTGGATTTGTCCACCTCGGGAAACTGGCGAGGGAGTCTATGGGGCAATATGAAGCACAGGCTTTTCGGCGTAGGGTGACCGATATTGAGACTGGACGTCATAGTGAGGGGATGAGCCTGTTGCCGCGTCTTTCATTGAGCCGCAATCATGGCAGACAGGAAGATAAATGGAACCACCTTACTCCCTCGCATGTGTCTCTTCTGATGTGCCTTCTGACCCGCATACATGTGTGAATTCCTCCTGGCAGAGGAACACAAGTATCTGAAAAAGCAAAACGCTCCGACTAGCAGGATCAAGAGGAGGACTGTAATCACTGAGCTCCTGTGACAGATGAGCACAGGGCATCATGCTGCTGATGTTCAGACATGCTACCTTTCTCTATTCCGTACGCTACGACAGCTCTACCTGAGGCAGCTACTAAAGAAGGGTTCACGGTATTTCCTTTGAGCGGGCGATTGGGTAGTGGGCGCTATGAAATATGTTTCTAATCGAACTATGAGGGTAGGTCTTATCGGAGGTGGTGGTGGACATTGCCATGGACAACTCTCTCTAAGGCTTACTGAAACTAACAAGACAAAACATGTCCATCCATCCCTGCCTACAAGATGTGATATGAAGTTAGCAAATGTGTCTATATCATGTTTGAGAGTAAGTGGTGAGCACCGTCCCACACAAATTGATGTGATATATAGTGGAGACAAAATCCATTAACTGGTCACGACCTCCCAGCACCAGCGTGCTCACTTTGATCGAGTCCCACCTTGGACTTCTCCCATAATTCATTGACTTTTAATTTAACAGCCAGTTCGGAGATGCGTATTCCTCAGAAAGGCGTATTCCTCAGAAAGGCGACGAGAAACACCAGAGGAGGCGGTGAGGTTGATCAAGGAATTCCCCATGATCAAGGGCTTGATATGTCTGAACCTGGTCCTTTGGAGGCATCCAGGCCCTGCGCACATGTGTTGCTCCACGTGCTGACGAGAAAGCGCGAGGCGGAGGAGACGGACCTCAGAATCGATGATTTGTATGCACCCGTAACTAATGTGAGTAGGTCTCAAAACCTTCTCTGCCCACACCCCCCCCCCCTCCCATTCACTGAACCATCTTCACCAGGGCCGTACAACCCAAACCCCGCCCGAGAGCAACACTGCAACATAAGTCGGCAGCTTTTAGAGCAAAAACGAGGGGGCAAGTGGTGCAGCGGTAGCACGCATCGGCCTCAAAAGGGTATGTGACCCTGCTCTCTTCTTAGAGAAGTTCTTAGAGAAGAAGGTAGGGGGTTCACGTGCCTGAGAAATGTGATCGGTAGGATCTAGGTTCAACTCCTGGCTTGCCCCCCAATGACTTTTTTTTCTTTTTTTTTGTGGTTGCTACCTTTCTTTGGCCGGGGACCCTCCCCTTCCCCTACTTATTATCCTTTCTTCTTCTTTCATGCCCATGATGCCCACCGTTGGGTGTTTTAAGGCCAACTCCTCTATCAAAAACCAAATGCCTTCCAGGCTTTGCCACCTGCAGTAGCCAGCAAACAACTCATGCGCTGCAAACACGAGTTTGCTAGTGCGAAGTTGATTTTGAATCATCAAATTTCCAGAGTATGAGACTGGACTGAAACGGAGAAACAGCTGCCAACAGGATAGTTGTGCAATTTCAAAATTTGTCCAGAGGCTCAATGAACGATCAAGTCTCTTGTGACAGTCAGTCACTTGGATGGCTACACTCCCACCACCTCTGGGCAGAATGCTAGTGTCGGGCTGGCCAGATTGGACTTCTGTCGGACCACGACGAGAGCCTGTCTTATCCAGGGCTAAAAAAGAAAAGACAACAGAGATGGTTTGATGCGCCCACACACTGTGCAGGCGAGGTGAGACTGCAGCACCCAGGCTGGTCTACTCCACGGCCGTGTGTACCTACGGAGGCTAGCTTACAGAGCAAAAGGGATTGAACCAAGCCCCTGAGTGGTTTGAGGCTCTACATGATGGCTTCCTGGATCGACCAACACACGCCCTAGAATCTCGTCACCCTGGCACCTTGGTGTTGAGCTCGTTCGATGTCAAATCTCAGGAACGCACCCGCCCTACCCCTTGAAAGGTCTGCGCTGGATTTCTATCTGGACCTGGCTCTCCTCTAGACCCTCGGGTACGAAGAATGGCATGACTCGGGGTGGGAATGTGAAATGAGACAGGCGGTTGCGCGCATCGTGAGGACCTCAGAGAGAGGAGAAGGGAAAAAAAGATATCGAGTTCCTACCCGGTAGGCTATACAGGGAAAACAGACGTATAACTTGTGTTCCCATTACGGACGCGCGGTCAGCACCGGTGCAGGGTGAGGACCCATGGACTCACTCATTGATGATTTGTCGCATTCCTTATTGAAATCGCCTTTTTGTGGGGAATCCAAACCACATTTACAGATGTGCAACAGCGAGGACGCCAGGTGAGAGATAAAACAAAACAATGGGTTGTCAGCAGATTGGTGCAAAGCACGTGCAAATCCACCCACACGCATCTGCTTACTATGAGTGGTCCGAGGGTTGACGATCTTTAGTACAGGTACTTGGGGGCCCCGCTGGCCACACTGCAGATCCACGTCAGCTTCGCGCGGGAGACGCCCCCAAAAAAAAAGAAAAGAGGGCACCTGAAACGCAGGGAGAAAGCTTGATCGGCACGAGAACAGAGCCGCCCCAGCCAGCAAGGGAGCACAAGGGGCCCTGTCGTGGTTCGTTTGGTCCTTTGGACGAATCTAGGAAACTTTTCGTAGACGTGTCTTATTGATGTAGCGGATGGGGATGGTGCTATTATTATTGGTGGTCAAGGTAGCAGTGGAATTGACATGTGAATTCTGATGAGATTGCACCAGCATTGGAGAGGCGCAGCAGCTGGGAGCTTGGCAGACGAGATGAAGGCTCGCGAGAAAACGAGGGTTGTGAATGTAGGTAGAACAGGAATCGGGCTGAAGTTAATGAGGTGCGTCGGGTAATGATCGTTGCGGCAGACCCACTCGTCTTGGGGGTGGGCGGGCAATGACGACATGCGATTTCATGAGGATGTGCTGTCGCGGTAAAGGGGCTGGCATGCAGGTCCCTCCATGCATATACCACGATCATTAGATGAGTGCAACGCAACATGGATGAGCGTTTCTGTTGTGCGTTTATTCTGCTGTAGGTTTGTTTGCACGTTGCAATGCAGTTGGTGTGCGTACACAGTACAATGAAGCGTCGACCTTGTCCAGCGAGCTCCCGTTCTGGCGACATTAAACCAAGACCAGGATTGATGGGGTCTCGACCGTTCTGCTGTATCGGTACTGCAGATGCTGGGAAGGCTTGATCAGTTCCGATGAACACGTGTAGATGGGAGGACTGCCAGATTGCGCCTGCCTTTGCTGCAGAAAGAGATAGACTATGTACCAGAAACCCCCACCCCGCCATTCCGTTACAAGATTAGGAGGGGCCTGGCCAACGGTTAGCCAACGGTCGAGGAGCCAGGTTGCCGGACCTCGAACATTGACGATTATGTACGTACCCTGGTACCTCTTCCATCCACACACAGCACACACCACAGTGACCACACCCACAATCAACTCACCTGCATCATCACCTGCACCGGCAACGCGTAGGATTGGAGCTATCTAGGCCAGGCCAAGGCCATCCTACCCACCATGCAGCAGCCACTCATTTGGCCCATCCATCGCGATGCCCTCTCTTTGGGCTGGCTAATGCTCTAGTCTCGAGCTGTTGGCTGGTTCATCCGTTCGTCCAGGGTCCTGCTGGTCGGCCATTGGGCGGCCAGGCCGGGGGGATGGAGGGGCTATCCCAAGAACGGTGGTGGTGGAGAAAACGGAGTGCCCAAGATCTTGCTGGGAGTCGGGACGGCCAAGGGGGGATTGCATCTCATAGACTCTGCACTTCCAAACTCTAATAATAATAAGGTGCACATTGCTTGCACATCATTACCGAGTGACTGACTGACTGACTGACTGAATGTACATACGACTGCGACATCCGTACATACATTAATCAATCAAAGGCTGTCAATCAATCTCTCTTCTTTCCCCCCCTCCCTTGTACTCTGTCGTTCCGGTTGACCTTTCCTTTTTTTTTTGGTTCCTGCAACGGTCCGAACCTGGCGTCGGCTTCCCACATCCACCGAGTGAGTACACAGACAGTACGCACTGCCTTTTCCTCACTCGATCGAGTCTTGCGCCTCGTGCCTCGTCATCGTTATTTCCGCCCCCCACCCCGGGCCAGAGGAGCAGCTCTCCTTGGACCGACCCCCGGCCACGATCTAAAAACTACCCAAACCAACGGTCGCAGGAACGAGGAAAACACCAGCCGAAACCCCCAAACTCTCGTCGTGCGACAATCCTGCTCCCCAACACCTCCAACCCTGAACGAGGCCACGACCGCTGTAGGCTGGAGTTTGGAAGGGAGAAGGAAAAGAAGGAAGAAGGAAACAAAGGAAGAAGTGGGAAAAGGGAATCGAAACTTCCATCCAATTGTAGACCAGCAGTGTTGCTTTTCGTCCTCCTCGACGTATATTCAATCCGCCCCTCCTCCAGGCTCCCCCGCAGTCGCCATCGCCAACCACCGACGCCATCGCCGACGCCACCGCATCCGCATCGCAGCCGCATCCGCGCACCGCTGCACCCAACGACTCTTGCTTGGTTGGCGTCCGACATGCTAAGGTAGCGCCATGCTCATACCACAGCGCTTCCAACGAGTCGTGCCAGTCCTCGTCGTCCTCGTCCTGTGCATATTCATCCTCTCCTCCAGCAGGGTCCGCGATGCCGCCATCGTCGACTCGATATCACATCAGATCGCCGGCGTGCACAAGGGGGACCCGCCCAAGTCTGAAGCCGCACTCGAGGAGGAGGCCAAGTTCAGCACACCACCCAACGCGCCAACGCCGCGCCCACCTCTCGAGCCCGGCCAGTGCATCCCCGAGATCGAGTTCCTGAGGCGCGAGGAGCTGCAGCTTAGCGACAACATCGTCTACTCGCGGCGGTGCATCAAGCCCACCTTCTCCAACGCCGTCGACCGGAATGTCATCCCCAAGCTCGAGGGGCCCATCATTACCCAGAAGGCCGACGTCAACCTGACCTCGTGTTCCCACCTCGAGGCCCTGCCGTGCGACGAGCTGTCCATCACGGTTACCCCGCCTCCGCCACGAGACAGGTACGACCACTTCGTCTTTGGCGTCGCCACATATTACGAGCGCATGATACAGGGGCTGCCTGCCTTTGAGCACTGGCTCGCAGGGACCGATGCGCTCCTCGTCGCAGTCATCGTGGACCACGAGGGCAACGACCTCGCTGCCCTCCAGCAGCTCTTTGGCCAGCACGGCATAAAAATGGCCACCGCCCACGGCGATCCCAGCCTCACGATCGACCAGAACCATTTTGTGATGCTGCGGCCCACCGTGCAGAACATCAGCCCCGAGACCAGGTGGGTTGGGATCCTCGACGACGACACCTTCTTCCCCTCGCTGCACGCCCTCAGCGAGACCCTCGGCCAACACGACCACACCAAGGAGCTGTGGCTCGGCCAGCTGTCGGAGGACTTCTACTCGGTGAGGTCGTGGGGGTTCATGGCCTTCGGCGGCGCGGGCGTCTTCCTCTCGGTCCCACTGGCCAAGAAGCTGGAGCCGTTCATGGAGCAGTGCCTCGAGGAGGCCGCCCTCCCGTCGGGCGACGGCATGCTGCGCGACTGCGTGTACTACCACTCCAAGACCAAGCTGACGCTGGTGCCCGGCCTGTACCAGCAGGACATGCGGGGCGACCTGTCGGGCTTCTTCGAGGCCGGCTTCCGCGCCCTGTCGCTGCACCACTGGAAGAGCTGGTACGTCGAGCCCGTGGACAAGATGGCGCAGGTCACCAAGGTGTGCGGCGACTGCTTCCTGCAGCGCTTCCAGTTCGGCGAGGACACGCTCTTCTCCAACGGCTACTCCATCGCCATGTACCGCAGGGGCGTGCGCGGGCTCAACCTCGACTGGGTCGAGGCCACGTGGAACCAGCACGGGCCCGAGTTCGACTTCAGCATCGGCCCGCTGCGCCCGGCCCTCAAGAAGGACGAGAAGAGGAGCTACCGTCTCAGGGACGCCGAGTGGCTCGCCGACGGCAGCCTCCGCCAGATCTACGTCTACAAGGCCGACTGGAAGAGCGGCGAGACCATGGACGAGGTGGTTGAGTTCCTGTGGGACCCCAACGCGGCGGCTCAATCGGCCCAATCAGCTCAATAAGATCGGGGCGGGTTCAGAGGGGGCGTATTCGGATTAGCTGTCACATCGCATGGCTGGGGGCATTGGCATGGCATCAAGGCTGTTTGGTTGTTTGGTTGTCTCTGGGTGGGCGTTTGGGGCGAAGCTGGAGTTGGCGTCTTATATATATCCCCCCCTTCGCCATTGCGTCGTGTTGATGGGATCTGGGAGGATCTATACTGGTGCTTGGGGGGTGTGGGCATTTTTTTTTTTTCCTTTTCCGGCCTGCAATCAAGCGATGGTGTACATACGGAACGAGACTGTACGCATGCTGCATCATCAAAGGGGGGCGATGGGGCACTTATAAATGCATATATATGTATACCGCGCATGTGTATATGGGTGGGGAAGGGGGGCAGGATTGTAATCACCTTCGGTTTTGGGGGGGTTTCCCGAGACCGGAGGGAGTCTCGCAGCGAGCGATAATGAGAATCAACAAAGATCCAAGCGTTTTCTTCTTCTTCTTCTGCCAAGCAGCATCGTCGAGTCCCAGTGCAGTGGCTGATAGGCAGGTTGTGGCGGGCGTGGCCTGGCCGAAGGCATTGTCCCGGCTGGCTGACTCCTGGCGGCCGATTTTTCATGACACACGTGGAGGAGCAGGAAGTCAAGCATTGGGGGTTCTGAACAAGAAGGTCTCTTTTCCGCGGGCGATGGGGGATGGATGGATGAACGCCCTGCCCAATCCTAGCTCGGCCGAAACAACACAACGAGGGATTTCGAAAAAGTCTTGCTTCTCGGCGGGGAAGAATCCGACATTGGCCGGCCGCTGCTGGACCAAGGGTGAGCTTGCTTACTTAGTTACCTACCGAGGTACCATTGTTTTTGGGCGTCCGACGTCGTGATTCACTGCGCACACCCACCCCCACCTTGGGCGAGATGTCGGCGGAACTCCGTCCCCAAACAGAGCCGATGCGGAACGCGGGAGGACAGTGGTCTGTGTCTGCCCTGTCAGGACCAAGTTGTCTGTCTGTCTGTCTGTCTGTCTGTCTGTCTTGTTCGGCGCCATGGCCCGCTCGCACCACCACGGGCTCTCTTGTTGGTTGCGCGTGTGGGAGCCAGCCAGCCAGCCAGGTGAGAAGAGGGCAGGGCAGGGCAGAACAAGGCAGAGAAGAGCACACGGATGGATCGCTCGAGAACGGGCCGGGGCCGCGGTGCGCCGGCGGCCGTCTTGGCCCCCCGGCCCCCTCCGGTCCGGGTTCACTGAAAGGAACCACACAACCACCGATGGATGGTTTCCTGGGGTCACAATGGCAGATATATTTGGTGGATGTCTGTCAGCATCCAGCTCATGTGTGTTTGTTTGTGCGATCCGGGTTTAGGACTGAAGGCAGGCAGCCAGCCACAGCCCGGGTGGTCGTTGAGATGGGGGGCGGGGGGCGGGGAGGGGGGTAGTTGGTCTGATCTGGGTGTGATGTTCCGTTCTTGTACGGCTTGGGCTGAGGGAGGGTTGTTTCTTCGGCCTGGGCCCTTGACGGGCTTGTTCGATGGAGCTTGTTCAAGAACCTCACAGGGCTACCGCGATATTCACACGTCGCCGGTCGGAGTCTTCCGAGCCACCACCCCCACCCGCCACATTTGAGCCGACAACATCCGACGAGGCTTTTCTGAGCCTCGCATGTTTGTTGACAAACCGGCCCTCGCTGGCTTCGCCATACATAAACAACGCGCACACTCTCGAGAGCGATGTGTCGACGGGTCCAGGCGAGGAGGAACTTTCCAAACCCGCCCAAGCCACCCGATCCTTCCCACCTCCTTCCTCCACTGCGCTTGTCCATCGCTTGACAAGAAAGAAGAAGAAGAAAAAGCACCTCAGGTGACCGCACAGACGACGGCCGCGTAACCCCCCCCCCNNNNCCCCGCGGCCCCCGGTTCGCCGCCACAGATCTTGACCTGGGGGGAGAGGCGCGTGCCAAGGGACCTTTTTTCTTTTTTTCCTTCTCTGGCGTGGTCCTCTCAGATGGCATGTTTGTAGATTAGCTGGTTCGTGCGGTCCCCGCCGGAGCCGGGTCAGTCAGTCAGTCAGTCAGTCAGTCAGTCAGTCAGGCTCGGCCTACCAAATATATTGTCTCCCTGTGTGTGGCGGGGCGAGGCGTGGCGTGTTGGGCAGCGCTCATGTGCCCCGAGTTTGCTCCTCCGTCCAGGGGCTGTCAACCAAGGGCCGGCCGTCTCGAGGCCAGGGCGAGACGTGGCGCGCTCATGTGCTGCCTCGCTCGAATCCTCCACCTTTGTTGTCCACGAGCCAACCACCAGGGGCGCAGGTGATCTCCCGTGCGCCTTTTCTGCTGTTGCTTCTTTGTGGCTTGCTTCTTCCGCGGTGGAACGTGGCGCAGGGCTAGGGGAATCGACACTTGTTGTCTCGGGGAACCCTTTTTTTTTCACTCTTTCTGAGACATGCGGCTTTTGCTTTTGCTTTTTTCTTTTTGCCCGCGCTTCAAATCCCATCGGTGGATTTATGTGCATGTGGGCTGAGACAACGACTCAGCGCTCGTCTTATAGGGCTAAACATCCCGAGGCGCCATGTCTTAAATTTTTTTTTCTTTTTCTCTCTCGTCGAGGCCCAAATCCTCGGCTGGGATTCTGTGGTGGCCTGCGAGCGGGATATTGCGCAGGAGGACAATGAAATGCATCCGTGCATCCGTGCCACGTGCGGAGCCTTGTCACATGTAGTCTACGCTGTCTCATGGACTGCGCTGATCAATACCACGGGCATTGTTGGAGAGATTCAGATGTGTACCATATGGTGCCGAAATCTGTGGGCTGGCTACTTTGACCGTTCCTGGGGAGTAACGGCAGGAGAGATTGGATTAGTTAAGCTTTCGCAAATCTTGGTGAGCACAAAGTGTATTTACTATGTTGCACTGGGAACGCATCTCAACATTCAGACTACCTTACGACGTCCCACATGCCAATTATCAACGTGCATCATGCTGTGCATCCACACCCCCCCCCTAATAACGCCAATGTTATAACCCTCGACCTAGCGAGATCCGAACACTCTGATACGCCGCGCCCCAAATCATTGCAATATCGAGCCGCGCCTGTGTCGTCCGACTGTCCCGTCCCCGCCCGCAGCGCGTCCTCTCCTACAGGTAAAGAAAGAAGAAGAAAAAAAAAACCCCGCCGATGGAAACGGGACCAGGAACCGGATAGCCGCCACCCGGCGACCCTTTCGCAATGAGCACTAACTAAGCTAGGTACTTAGCGAAACCGCACGCCCTCTCGGCGCACGGACCGGCCGTTGGGTTTGAATTGGTTTTCATCCCGTTGGGCTGACACACGGACGCTTCTATTGCAAAAGGCCCTGACGTTATCAGCACAGCACAGCAGAGCCCCCCGAGTTGGTCCCGCGGCCTGGGATCTGAAAACGGGCCTGACAGGGGAGATTTGGAGGGGGGGTGGGGTGGTCAACTGTGTTCCTTATATACGCAGCCGCGAATAGCATCGCGGCGATTACACGTTACTATTATATAGGTACACCTTGATGATATCGCCCCGGCGATCGCCCCGGGCGTCAGTGCGGCCCCCGGAATAGTGCGGGGAAGAAACGCACGCCCCAGCGAAAAGGCTGATCGGACAGGGCCAGGAAGGATTGAAGGGGGAGCAAGGTCATGACGAGATTGCGGGAGGGGGTACCGGTGCGACGGCTACTTGGGTGGGCGCCTCGGCCGGGTGTACTGTATGAAGATGAAAAAAGTAGGCGACTTAGTATTGCTACTATAGACAGAGTATTTTTGGACCCCCTTTTTCTCGGCACGTTCTCATGACACACGTTCAAGGTGACCCTGAGCCATCCCCCACCCCCCCAGACGTGAGATCACACTGTGCCGGGTGTTACCCTGAGGTCAAAGCTAGTCCGAGGTTAAATTGATGCCGGGAACTCGTGGCTCTGGCCAGTGAAGCGGGTGTTGCTCACTACTATGTGCTCCTTGGAACCTTGGGAACTCATAACTGCGTGCCTTGCGGGACATTACTCATGTGTTTGCGCTACGTGTATTGCATAGTTTGATTACTGAGGTGGTTCGGAAAAGGTAGATAGATAGGTTCACAAAGCGTGTGGTCAATCAATGTTTGAGTTGATTTACGGATTTAACTACCTAGGTACTGACTGTGTGTTGTATGGGTATCTCTGCATCTGCCCACGGCTGTCCTGAACATGCCAATCCCCGGCTCCGCCCGCCGACTGCCCCAGGCTTTGGACTGGACTTTTTCGTGAGACGCAGACCTCTTTGGGGTATGGTCATGTTGAATGGCGCCACCGTGCTCGATTCCCTTGAGTCTCATCGCACTTGAGGAGTCGTCGATGCCTCGGCGAGGTCACTGCCGCCCTCCTCCTCCTCAATAGCCCCGAGTCTTCTGCTCCCGCGCGTCGTCGTCCTCAGGTGGTCATCCCAGTGCCGCGGCCCGTATTCCGTTTTCTCATTTTCCGTCGTCCTCGTTAAGATAGTTGTAACTAGCCCACGCCTCGGTCACGGCACCATGAGATGGAGGTGGCCGTGGGTGAGACGACGCGGGGGCTCTCGTCACGTGCCAAATCATGTACGGCGTCGGCGGCACAATCCTCGCGTAAGTCATTCAACAATGATAGCCCATGGCTTTGGTCGTGTGCTTGAGCGTTCAGCTAGCTCGGCAACCTGCCAACCCAAGTATATATATACCCGCCTCGCGACCTAGACAAGCACGGCAAAGGCACACAGGGACCCAAGCACCACCATGCGGAGGGTCTCGGCTCCCGCGGCCATCGAACCCGACGTGGTAGTCCCCGAGGCGGAAGACCCCGACGCCGAGGACGATGCTGAAGACGAGCCCGAGCCCGAACCCGAGCCCGATCCGGACCCAGATGAG
This sequence comes from Diaporthe aspalathi, assembly GCA_001447215.1. NCBI lineage: Eukaryota > Fungi > Ascomycota > Sordariomycetes > Diaporthales > Diaporthaceae > Diaporthe > Diaporthe aspalathi. Next base: position 32,136 of record LJJS01001659.1, read on the forward strand.
GAGGTGCCCGTAGGCGACGAGCCCGACGCCCCGGACGCGCCCGTCCCCGTCACAGTGGCGGTCGAGAAGCCGGAAGAAGCTTTGTTGGACGCGCCGAGCTGGCCACCCGGGGCGCCGCCGCCGCCGCCGGGCAGCGCGGTGCTGGATCCGTCCCCCGCCGCCGACGTCGTCACGGCCTGGGCGGTCGGGGCGCTCCCGGACTCACTGCTGTCGCCCCCGCCCCCGCCGCCGCCGCCGCTGCCCCCGCTGCCAGGAGTAGGGGAGGGCCCCGAGGCAGGGGGCGGCGT